>MCJB01005113.1:0-200196 GCA_002018475.1 Nicotiana obtusifolia
AGTTGTCAGTGTATATATGTTTTGCATGGCCTTGTCGGCCCCCTGTACAGTTGGCATGACTATATAGTCTTGTTGGGCTTATATATATATATATAAGTTGTTGTTGGGTTCTTGTTAGTGTCATATTACATGTCACAGATACTATTGTTGGTTCGCTCGGGCCTTCGGGTGCCGAGTGCCGGCCACGCCCCCAAAAGTTGGGGTGTGACATTTCTGATCTAAAATTATTTGCTTACAATTACAAACTCAGTCATACTCATTCATATAATATCATATCTCAGTCTATGTTATCATTTGTCTCACATCTTATTATCATTGTTGATGATTGAGTGAGGCCGAAGGCCTGATTATGAGGATGTTTATGGGATAGGGCTGCAACCCGCAGCATGCTTTATTGATTCATGACATGATTGGCTTATATTAGCGCTTGGGAAGGATTCGGCCCTCCGGAGTCTGACATAGCAACAGTGAGCGTAGGTACCTACTAAGCGCGAGTGCGAGCACCGAGAGCGAGTGCCGAGTGACTGGGAGGACTGAGTGACTAGGAGGACTGAGTGACTGGGAGGACTGAGTGTCTATGAGGACTGAGTTAGTGTGAGGGTTGGGTGACTGTGAGAACTGAGCGAATTGACACTCCGGGAGTATGCATATGGTTTTATCACTGCGTTGCATCAGAGTTGGCATGCATACTTGACATACATGCGTAGAGATGCATTTCCTCATAGTGTACAATATTGTGACATTCATAACTTCACATGCACATTGACATGTAGGCAAAGAGATGTACTTTTCTCATTCCATCTAATAATGAAACATCTTCTCTATTGTTGAAAGTTTTTGGGAAGAATAACAGTTTTCAGTTCACTCATATTTTGGTGATTTCAGTGAATGATTTGGGTTTTTCTGTTATTCTTGAAAAGCATGCCTATTTTCTGGAACTGTGAACGAGTTGAGCATCACATCATTGAGTTATCAATTGTACTGCTTTATTTATATTGTTACGAGTTGTTCCTGGCTGTTGGTGTTAGATTCTGACAGTTGTCCAAGCTCGTCACTGCTTTCAACCTAAGGTTAGGTTCGTTACTCATTGAGTACATGGGGTCGATTGTACTTATACTACACTTCTACACCTTGCGTGCAGATTTTTGATGTTGATGTTGTGTATGGTGGGAGATGGCATTGAAGATGTACCTGCGTTCTGATCATAGCTGCCTCTTGTTCTTGGTAGCTTTAGAATTATTAATGTGTTCAAGTATATTTCAAACAGATGATGTATTTATTTCATTCCAACTTTTTAAACTCTAAATATTAGAAGCTCATGATTTGTACTACCAGTCCTTAGGATGTGTATAAAAGTTTAGTTATATTATCTTTATTTCTCTTAGTAAATCTCATTGGTGTTAGATTGTCGTTAATTGGCTTACTTAGCGGGTTGGGCTAGGTTCCATCATGATTAGCTAAATTTTGGATCGTGACAAGTTGGTATCAGAGCTTTAGGTTCATATGTTCTACGAGTCATGAGCAAAGGTCTAGTAAAGTCTTCCGGATCGGTATGATGATGTCCATACCTATCTTCGAGAGGCTAAAGTGCATTTAGGATAAACTTCCCATCTTTCATTCTTTATCGTGCAATATTGATTCAACTTGAAGCGTATCGCTTTGAATTCCTTCCACTCATTCATATGCGCATGTGAGGGCTCGATATCAGTTGTACATCGACGGCTTGTGGAATTCTATGGATGAGGTGCGAGATGTGTCTTATGTGTTTCAGTGATGGGCCAGTCTAAAGAACTTGAGGCGGGTTTGGACCACGACTTAGGCTTGGTAGTTTCAGTTGCATGAGTATGTGCTTTTGGACTTATATGTCCGGTAGTGTCCCTATGAATGTAACTTGTGGCTCGATGAGTGGTTGGATGGCTATGTGATGAGTATGATGTGTTCGGATAGTTCGAAGGTGTTGAGAAGAGTTTGCTTGAGATGCGAAAAGGGCTATTGGGTACTTGATTTCTGTGGATGTGTTATTCGGTCTGGAGTTATGAGGATTTTGTGGGATTCTTTCATGTTAGTTCATTGGTGGGACGATGTAGATTTTCATTTCTTGTTGATGAGTTCAAACTCAGGAAGATTAAGTAAATGCATAGCGGTTGTGGCTGTGAAGGGGTATAGAGAGATTTCAGTTTGAGGGCAAGTAGGTGGGTTACGTACGTGTAATCTACGGATGTGACCCTTATGAAGTTGTTTGGAGGCTTTCTTTTATACCAATGGGTATAGATGGCGCGATTTAAGTTTGGATCAGTTAAGAAAGTTGACCTAACCGTCAGGAGGATGAATGCGAGCTTAGCAGAGGATTTGAGGTATTATATGGTTCTGTTCATGAGCTTGTGAAGAATTTAGTTGAATCTCACTACGGTATTATGGCAGTAATAGAGTATGGGCGTTGTGAGTTATTGAGTGTTTTGATCTATGACTTTGAGTCAGGTGGGGGATTCTACTATCAACGATTTGATTACATAGTTACGTGTTGTATTGGCTTCGGTCTGAGGCGTACTTGTGGATCGATTATGACTCGCAGATCTTGGTTTTGAGGATGACTTAAGCAAGGAAATTTTCGGATGCATGATCTATTACACTTTATGGGTATATGGGAATCATTGAATAATTGAGTTGTTATTCATGAAGGATGTCGTGCGCAGGGAGTAGGAATTTACTTGGTTGCTTAGAGGTGTGAATTACTTCTTTGGGTGTTATTATGCTAATAGGGAACAGGTCGTTCGGCACGTTTGGGCGGTGCAATTGAGATTTGAGCAGAGTGGATGACTCTCGAGAAGGTTATAATGGATTCAAGAGTTATATGTAGCTATTGGGAATTTTCAAGATTTGTATATGGCTAGAATCTGAGATTTACATTGGATGGTGTCAAGGCTCGCCGTATTTCTATATCATTATAGGTTATACATTTCAGTATCAGGAAGGTGAAGGAAATAACATTAGATTCACAAAAGGTCACTTCAGAGTAAGTGTCTCGGTTGCGATACATTTGGGGTGCTTAAGAGGGAATACATCGGCTTATAGGCCTTAGGGCGGTGTGGTTTTATGCTAAGATCTCCTGTGGTAAGATTTGGGTAAGGATTGTATTCCGGCAAAGAGAAGTGTTAACTTGAAGGCAATTCGGAAGGAACTCGAAGAAGTAGTGCAGCTTGGTAGTAGGTTGGATCAGCACGGAAATGGATATGATCAGTTCCTTGGGTACTTATGATGTTGTGAGTCTGTACAGGTGTTTTGTGGCGATACTCTTGGGTTTGGTGACCTGTATAGCTTGGTTGAGTTAGAGAGATTTAGTTCAGATGGCTTGGTTATGTACAAATGGGTCTCGAAGAGTTCTCAATGGTTTGTACCACGGTTTGAGATGGATATTTCCTACTAGCGTGAAGAGCATGTTGTGTTTTGTGGATTTCTCCTGGACGGAATCAAACGGAAGGTCTCCAACAAATCGGGTATGTATTCTACTGGTAACTCAAAGTTGATTATAAGATTCTCGTGTTTTTCATATGATGACATGATAGATGCGATGTGTTGTGTGGGATTGAGATTTGCATGTGCAAGGTCCCAACTCGGTTTTGGAAGGGAAGGTCAGTAATTCTTAGACAACATGGACTGTTTTCGACTTTTTTTTGAATGTTATAACTACTTGGTATTGCTTGAGAGGAGCGCGCATTATAGAAGGGGTACTGTGTTCTGGCTTACAGATGCCTCATTGGTATTGCAGTACTCGCCTAGTTGATTGACTGCTGATGTTTCGAATTTGCTATGTGGCGTAGAAGAATTATAGAAGTATTTCTCGTGGGGATGATTGTATATAAGGGTTGTGTTAGTCATTTTTAGTGCTGGAGTTGGTATCAACTATGGTGATTCATGTGTTATATGGATATGGAGACTGGGAGTTCTCAGAAGCAGATTGTTTTGGGGTTGCGGACTGTGAAGAGGTGGCCAGAGTTAGCTAGATTGTGGTACATGCTATGGTTAGATGATTGTGGATTTTGGAGGGCTAATTGCCCATTTGGGGATGACCGGAGTTGATTTGGGGGCCCATTGGTAGGCCCAATAGGGAGGTGTATTCCATACTGGGTCGGATTTGTTAACTAAGAACTGTTAGTGTTGAGGTGTGTGTCATTCGGCTAGAGTTGAGCTTGTTTGTGTTCTGATATGTTCTATGTGTTAGTCTTCTATGCCATGGGAGCGTGATTTATGGGTTATGTGCACACTAGATGCGGTTTTGTTTGGGCCTTGCAGCGGGATTCGAACGAAATGGTTATTGGGGTGTTGAATGGTTGATTGTGCTTTAGTTATGTTCTTTCCGGGCTATTTTATCATATGTTATTTCTTCTCCATGGTTATAGTCCTGCACTTCATGTACTTGATGTCGAGTTGCGTGTTGTCGTTGATTTTGAGCATTGTGGCTTGAGGTATTTCATATAGACCGGTGCTGGGATGGGCCACGCGTTGTAATGGGGCTATATTGGGATATGATCCTCTATGTTAGATTCGTGTGTCTTGGTCCTCCAATGTGTGATGGTTTCATAGTATTGCGCTGTGGTGGTACTTGTTGAACTTGCGGGGCGGTTCTCTCATTTGAGTCATTTTTCATGATTGAGTACATTTGAATTGTTGCTTATTGGTGCACGGATTGCACGGTTTATGGCTTAAGGTTGTATTGGTGTGGCATGTCAACAGAATGGTTGTGTTTGAAGAAATGAGGTCATTGGACCTAGAATGGGTACTATCGGATTTGATTACAGTATGTACGGAGGAATAATATCGGAAATCGACTTAGGATTTTGTTTTGATTCTTGTCGGACGAGAGAGGGCTCCATGACTTGTTGATCTGATAAGTGGTTATGAATTTGCGTGTTTCTTTCATTATCGGCAGTGTATGAAGGTTTTAGAACGAGGTTTGGTTTGATATGAGGTTTATTACCGGTACTACGTTTGTTTTAAGCAGTTACTGTGGTCGAGAACTATTACTATGAGTATGCGAGTTGTATGGTATATCATGTGATTACGTTTTGGGTTATGGTTATGGCTTGATACAGCTTGATCAGACTTATACGGTGTGTAGATGCAAGATTCGAGTCTTGTAAGGAATTTCAGATGTTGGAAATTGGGTTCTCAAAATTACCGACTAAGGTTAAAATAATGATTTTCAGTTATGTTGTGCTGTTAGACTTACATAGATAGGGGTGACGCGGGATCACCCCTGGGTATGTGCATGGTAAGTTTAAACGGCGATTTGATGGCTTGGGAACGCCTCTTGGCACGTTCGAACATACGTTTAAGTGGGGGAGGATGTAACGACCCGACTCTGTCATTTTAAGCATTAGCATTCCGTTCAGCTATTTGGAGTCTTGATTAGCTTCATAAACTTTTTTCAATTTAACTCAATAACAGGTTATGTTAGTCGGGTCCCTAGCCAATGAGAAGTGACAAAAAAATTAGGCTGAAAGAGTATTTCCTTCCTTTTCTTTTCTAGTAGAAATGTGGAACTTCTATGACAAAATAAAAATGCAGATGAAGGCCAATCGTTGTAAGATGAAATGTAGAAGTAATGCATGACGTAGCTGCACCAATGTAGCAGGAGTAATTCACTACGTACTTTGAGCAATTTTGTTCACAAGGTGTCATCTGGTTGTAATTAATCAGAGATTAACTAACATTATATTTTCCATTTTCTGTTTGTCTAAATCCTTATGCTTTTAAACTGTCCGAATTATGAGGTAAACCATTCCTTAATTTTCGACATTGTTTAACCTCTAATGAAATGACTGCTTCATGCAATACCCTCCCAAACCATTCCTTAATTTTCGACATTGTTTAACCTCTAATTGAATGACTGCTTCATGCAATACCCTCCTTTTGCTCTCCTTCTTTCCCTATAAATTCATCTCCAACATTGTTGTTACCATTGGCAGGCGTTGAAGCATTCGAGTTTACCCAGTATCCCCTTTTCCTCCTGCCAGCAGGAAAACCAAAACGAAAAAAGAAAAAAGAAAAAAAAAAGCAAAAAAACATGGGAAAGCTTTTGGTCCTAGTAACATTGTTGGTGTTTTTGGGGCACAACGTGGAAGGACTCGGGGTGAACTGGGGTGACATCTCCTCCCACAAGTTGCCTCCTAAGGATGTGGTCAAAATGTTGCAAGAAAATGGCATTAAGAAGGTGAAGCTTTTCAATAACGATGAGACCATCTTGAATGCCTTGGCAGGAACTGGCATTGAGGTCATGATTGGCATCTCCAATCAACTCCTCAAGGATTTGGTCAATCCTGATGTAGCCACGAAATGGGTCAAAGAAAACGTCACTCGTTTCGATCCAAAGTCTCCTAAAGGTGTTAATATCACGTAAGTATATATCTTTTTGCCGAATAGCTAGCTAGTGATATATATTCAAGTTCTTCTTCATATATAATGTCAAATCGCCTTGCAATCGATTCGTTTGTCATCCTTAATTATATATGTTATTGCTTTGGTACATGCAGGCTTATAGGTGTTGGTAATGAGCCATTCTTGAGAGATTACAAGGACACATTGACAAATGTAACAGGGCCAGCATTGGAGAACATCCAAAATGCACTGAATGACGCTGGACTTGGTGACACCACCAAGGCGACTGTACCTCTAAATGCTGATATTTACTTGTCACCAAGCTGGAATCCTGTCCCTTCTGCTGGCTTTTTCCGCGGTGACATCGTTGATCCACTCAACTACATTCTTAAAATCTTGGACAAGAACAAAGCTCCTTTCATGGTCAACATTTATCCTTTCCTTAGTCTTTTCTATGGAAATGGTGCCTTCCCCTTCGACTATGCCTTCTTTGATGGTGTCACCAATCCTCTCAAGGACAAAGATGGCATTGAGTACACCAATTGCTTTGATGCCAATCTTGACACTTGCGCAGCTGCTCTTGCTGGAGCAGGATATCCCAACATGACCATTATGGTAGGAGAAATGGGATGGCCTACAGATGGCAACCCTTATGCCAATGTTACATTGGCCGACAAGTTTTACAAAGGATTTGTATCATATCTCGCAAAAGGAAAAGGTAGCCCCCGTCGCCCTGGCTACCTCGAGGCTTACCTATTTGCCTTATTTGATGAGGATAGGAAGAGCACGCTCCCTGGAAACTTTGAGACACACTGGGGAATTTACTACGACGATGGCACACCAAAATTCCCTCTTGATCTGTCCGGCAAGAACAAGACTAGTCTGGTGCCTGTGCCAAACGTGGAGAAACTCCCCAAGAAATGGTGTGTGGTAAAGCCAGATGTTAAGAACTTTACAGGCCTTATGTCATATGCTTGTGACCGTGCAGATTGTACACCTCTTACTAATGGATCATCTTGCCAAAACCTTAGCGACGCTGACAAGGTATCATATGCACTGAATGCCTATTTCCAAAACATGGAACAGGTAGATGGGAGCTGTGATTTTGAAGGCAAGGCAACAGTGACCACAAAGGATCCATCTCAAGGGTCTTGCAACTTCACCGTTGGCTTCAAGTCACGTACTCCTCTTGCTCCTTCTCCTTCACCTTTGCCTTCTTCCAATCACTCATCGTCTTCAGATGCTAAGGCTTCTTCCTCATCATCTGCTTCTCCAAAATCTTTGGCCTTTGCTTCTTCTATGGGAGTCGTTTTTGTTCTTTCACTATTTTTCATGTAGATGAATCATGCTTAGACGTTATTTAATAATTTGTGATTCCTCCTTCTGTTCCCCATCAGGTTTCTTGTTTTATGCAGAGTCGACAATTGAATGTAATGTTTTACTAGTAAATAAAATGTAAGGAAGATGTTAGTTAAACTCGCTCCATTGGCTTATATGCATATCGATCATTTTCTGATCGCATGTACTATTTAATATATCAAATTTAGACAGAGTACATGTTATGACACTTGATCATTTAATTTGTAAACCTCCATTTCACGTAGCCAATCCTCTGTTGTTTTCTCCCATTTGACTTGATATGTTATTTGGTATGGACTACTGCGGGAAATGAAGAGAAAACAAAACAAAAATTTGAGAAGGTAAACAAATTTGATTTTCTCTATATCGTTTTCTTTCCAAGGGAAGGTGAGGAAGATTGTTAACATCAGTACCTTTTTTTTATCTTCTATCTTCATCAACTTAGCATGCAAGCCCAAGAGAAATAATTTCAGTTTGTTCACATTGTCTTCCTGTTACCCCATCCAAACAAAAATTGGGCATGCAAGAAATTTTTTACAACTTCCCTTCCCCTTCTCTAATTTCCTCTGATTTCCAAAGAACATGTAGTTATTCTGAATCGTGCATGTATTCGTTTATGTACTAAGATGTTGTTCAGAGAGATATGAAGAAAAACAACATTCATATATTATATCAACTAGTAAGTGCAGTACATTATTGAAAATTGATTTTTTTATTTAAATTTTTCTTTAATTATGTTGTTTTCTACATTACTTTCTAGTTTTTCTTTAATTATTTATACCCGTAAAATAATACAGTTAAATTTATAGCGTGATTTATAGATAAGCGAATCGATTTGATACCAAAATGATAAATAAATTAAATAAAGTAAAAGATTTAGCGTTGAAATCGAGATAAAATAGCAGACAGCTAGATTTCGGGAGCAAGGCTTCCGAAGGCAACAAGATGAATAGCGTTAGACAGAAAATAAAGTATTATTCAGTTTGGAATAGTTTGTAGCATAAGTTTGTTAGGATTTTCGTGTATTACAATGGTTGTGGAAGCCACTATTTATAGTTATTCCTAGGGAACAAGGTCGTAGGATCAAGCCCCTCTTAAATGACAATAATGGAGATCATTGATGAATATAAAACGGTAGGCCATGAATGCAAAAATTCTCTGTAATGACTATGTTATTTAATACTGAGGAATATTCTTCATTAAATGTCATCCGGTGACAAACATCTGTTCAGTTGACCGTGTTCCCTTCGGGATCTTCCCGATATCAACCGAAGTTGTTGTCCCCGTGCCTGGTTTCTACTCGCTTCATCTTCCATCTGTCTCCGGTTCCACGTGTCACGCTATCATATGATCTTTTATTATAAAACGATTTTACCTTATAGAGATAGTTCCCTTGCTTTTTTGTGGCTTATCTTTGTGTCACCGAGAAGTTGGTGGTGATTTCTTTCTTGGCGGGAATTATTTTGAACCCTTCAGAAAAGTTTCTGACGCTTGATGAGACGCACATCTCCTCACATTTAATACTCCGAACATGCGTTACTCCACGATTTAGCAATATTTTTGCCGGTTCTCGAGGTAATCATGGCCATGATTTTAGCCACCCATTCCTTTAATTATACGTCTCATTCTTCTTCTTTTAGACTTAACAGTTCAATAAACTATCTCAACCTCTTTGCATTCAACTATTTTCTGCTTTCATCTTTCTTTAATCCTCTTCAAAAAACTCTTATCACCTTCCAGTATTCATGGTGTGAAGGAAAACTATGATTGTCACAACCTAAACATCGTTGCTCCCGATCTGGTGGAGCGAGTAACCTTCACTAATGTAATGACTCGGCCGATCACTTTGAATATTTTAGGCCCGATCCCCAATTTATTGTCTCCCTTATGTTGAATTATGATTACATGACTTGCGGGGGGTGTTTGGTCTTGGTTTCGGGTGGGTTTCAGAGCGAAACGGGACACATAGTCCCTAAGTTGGAGCTTAATATTGTAAGAGTTAACTGTAGTTTGACTTTTGTGTAAACAATTTCGAAATGGAGTTTTGATTATTCCAATAGCTCCGTATGATATTTTGTACTTGTGAGCATGTCCGGATGTTGATTTGGTGGTCTATAGGTTGTTTCGGCTTGAATTTGTGAAAGGTAGAAAGTTGAAGGTTTGGAAGGTTGAAAAGTTTGACCGAGAGTTGACTTTATTGACATCGGGGTCGAATTTTGATTTTGAAAGTTAGAATTGGTCCTGTCATATCATTTATGATTTGTGTGCAAAATTTAAAGTCAATCAGAGCTGTTTTGGTATCAATCGGCATTAGTTTTAGAATTCGGAAGTTTATAGTTTCAATAAGCTTGAATTAGGTTGCGATTCGTAGAATTGATATTGTTTGATGTGAGTTTGGCCTTGAGTAGGTCCGTAATGTGTTTTGAAACTTGTGGGTATATTCGGACGAGGGCCTCGGGTGTAATTCGGATTGAATCTGGATCAAATTTGGACTTGTATGATTGCTGAAGGTGAGTTGTATCTGGTGCAATCGCACCTGCGCACCTAGGGCCGCAGGTGCGGCACCGCAAAAGCGGCGCTCGAGCCGCAGAAGCCGATTTTTGCATGCCCAGCCAGGACCACAGGTGCGGTCCATGTTCTACAAAGTGGTACTGCCGCTGCGGGGAATGCATCGCAGATGCGGTTATGGCCAAGGAGACCTGAGATTGCAGAAGCGGACAACGTCTGCAGAAGCGTGCGAGCAGAAGTGCCTTTGCTTCGCAGAAGCGTGTTCGGTCCGCAGAAGCATAAAGTCATGATTTAAGTGGGAACCGCACCTGTGATGGTTTTTTCGCAGGTGCGGCGTCGCAGATGTGACCCACCCCTTGCCCACAAAAACGAGATCCCTGGGCAGAAATAGGGAATTTTTGAGGGTTTGGTCTCATTTTTATTTTTTGGACCTAGAGAACTCGGTTTGTGGTGATATTTCGAGAGTTTTTGTAGGAAATCTTTAGGGTAAGAAATTCTAATTCGGTTCTAGCTATATTACAAGAATCTATTGTTGTTTTCATCATTTAATTAATGTTTTGAATTGAAAATTTAGGAAAGTTTTTTGAAACACCTTACGCTAAATTTTGGGGATTTGAAAGGAGATTCAAGGTTGGATTTGGGTAATTCTTATATGGTTGGACTCGTTATCAGATGTGTTTGGATTTTGTAATTTCGGTCGGCCTCCGAGCGCGGGCCAAGTTGACTTTTCGGGTTGGCTTTTTAATTCTTTGCAAAGATCGTAATTTTTTGTTCGAAATAGTATCCTATAGTTTATATTTATGGTATGAAGTTGTTTTAGCTAGATTCGAGTTGTTCGGAGTTGGATAATCGAGGGAAATGCTTACTAGTGGATTGACTTAGCGTGTTTGAGGTAAGTATATTGCCTAACTTTGTATGGCAGAAATGACCCTCCGGATTGGTGTTGTTTTGTGATAATTGTGACGTGTGGAAGTCGTGTACACAATGTTACAAGTGTGTACACGGGCTAAATATGGTATTTGATCAATTTGAGCTATGTAGATTCCTTTCATGCCTTAATTGAGTTACCTTTACATGTTATATTCTTCGTCATTAGTCTATCTTCATGATCTATTTGCCTTATGTCCTACTTGTTAATTGCTCTACATAATTAGTTGAAGTTCTTGTTTCTTTATTTCATATTCATTATTTACTGTTGAATTCTTTACTTAAAGTTGTTATTTTTGGAATAGCTTATTGTTGAAATTGGTATTGAGTTACAAAGGTCGTGATGCACATTGAGGAAAAACGTTAATTTGTGAAATACTATTCTTGTTGAGTATTCACTTCTGGTTGTTATTGTTGAGACTCTTGTGTACCTTGTGGTTGAGCCATGTGCTATTTATTGTGAAAACACCATCATTGTTGATTTCTTGGCAAGTTGTGATATTTGGCACTTGAAGTGCGATTTGTGGTACGTTGTGATATTGATATGCATGTGGTGGTATAAGATTTTGGGGTTGAAATGCATGTGGTGAGATAAGGTGGGCTTGATATGCGTGTTGCTAATAGGGTAACTACTTAAAGCCACGCGGCGTGATAAAGGTGGGCCTAAACGCGAGATGTTATTTCGGGAAAAATGATTTTCGAAACTAAATGCAAGGCTCCCGCAGTGATATAAGGAAATATTGTGAAATGATTTGTGATTTGAGACTACGAGTCGGTACCTCGGTAGTGCTCCTTGTTAAGACTTTCCTATTACTCCACTTGTGTTTTGTTGCTTTTTTCCGTGTTTTCTTTCGTGATGCATTATTTGTCTTGTTCAGTATAGTCAATCTTAATATACTTCTTACTTGTTTCATTTCCATTGTTATTATTATTACTCTGTTGATTACTCATTCAGTTTATTATTTATTCCAGTAGGGCCTTGACCTTACCTCGTCACTACTCTGCAGAGGTTAGGCTTGGCACTTACTGGGTACCGTTTTAGTGTACTCGTGCTATGCATCTGCACATCTTTTTGTGCAAATTCAGGTACCTCCTACCAAGCTAGGCACTAGTTAGAGCTCAGCTTCGGAGAATTCAAGGTATACATGCCGGCGTCCGCAGGCCTCGGAGTCCCTCTCTACCTAGAATACTTTATTTCCTTATCCTTTTATAGACACTGATGTATAGGGATATTCAGTACCACTGTATAGAGCTTGTGACTTGTATTCGTCGGATTTTGAAAATTTGTATATACTGAGTTGCAGAGTTTATTTTATATTAATTGCCGAGTTATTGAGACTTTAATCATTATTTCAGTTCTTTCTGCATGAATGTTATATTTACCTAGTCTTAGAGACTAGGTGCCATCACGGCATCCTACGGAGAAAAATTAGGGTAGTGACAAGTTGGTATCCGAGCTCTAGGTTTATAGGTGTTACGAGTCACAAGCAGGTTTAGTAGAGTCTCGCAGATCGGTACCGAGATGTTTGTACTTATCTTCGGGAGGCTATGGAACTGTTAGGAAAAGCTTCACTTCTTTGATTCCTTATCGAGAGAATTTGTTGACTTCGAAATTCCAAATCTCTGTCTTTCTATTCTCTCACATGTGGTAAGGATACGCACAACTAGATTGGATGATCAGACACCCGCGCCCCCTGTTAGAGCAGCGAGAGGCTGGGGCCGGGGCAGAGGCCGAAGACGGGCACGTGGAGCAGGTAGAGCACCGACCCCGAGCTGCTACATAGGAGCCACTAGTAGCTCCAGTAGGGGGTAGGCACTTGAGACGCCTGTTACCGCCCCTGCACTTTAGGAGACCCTCACCCAGTTGTTGGGGATGTTTGGCACTCTAGCTCAGGCAGGGTTGATTCTACTTGCTCCTACCACATCTCGGGCTAGGGGAGGAGCACAGACTCCCACCGCTTGTACCCTAGAGCAGCGAGTCCAGGTTGACCAGGTCCTAGAGGTCATACTAGTACAACCGGTTGTCCCAGTTCAGCCCGAGGTTAGGGCAGCAAATTCTGAGGGAGAGCAGCTTAGGCTCCAGAGGTACAAGAAGTACGACCCTCTTACTTTAAGCGGTTTGGATTCAGAGGACGCACATGATTTTCTTGAGGAGTGCCACAATATCCTCCATGCTATGGGTATTGTGGAGTCGAGTGGGGTTGCTTTCAATACGTTCCTGCTTAAAGGAGCAGCTTATATGTGGTGGTGACCATATGAGTTGGGTAACCCGGCCGAGGTAGCTTCATTCACCTGGGCTATGTTCTCAGAGATGTTCATGAGGGAGTTTGTTTATTAGAGTCTTAGGGATGCATGGCGTGCGGAGTTTGAGCAGTTGCGCCAGGGTGCTATGACCATATCGGAGTATGCAGTCCGGTTCAGCAAGTTATCCATACATGCACCTGCATTAGTTTCCACTGTCAGAGAGTGACTTCATCAATTTATTGAGGGGATCAACCCTGGTATTAGATTCAGCATGGCTCGAGAGTTGGAGACTGATACCCATGCCAATAGGTAGTGGAGATCGCAAGGAGTTTGGAGTGTATGTGGAGTCGGGAGAGAGAGGAGAGGCAGGCCAAGAGGCCTCGTGATTCTGGCACATTTAGTGGTGCCCGTGCCCCAGTTGCAGCCCATCATGGTAGAGGCTATGTGAGCCGTCCTGTTCATTCAGCATTCCCAACTTCCAGCGGTGTTCCGGCCACTCCCAGGTCTCAGGTCTCCCATTATGCACCGCCACTATCTAGTGCATCTCCTGCACGGGATGCTTTCAGTGGCCAGTCCAGCCGACCAGGCCCGAGCAAGTTCCGGCAGCCATGTCCTCTGAGTGCTTGTTTTGAGTGTCGTGACACTCGTCATATGGTAAAGGACTGTCCCAGACTCAGGAGGGGTGCACCTCCACAAACTACTCAGGCCCCACGTATTCCACAAGGTCCTCAGGATTCTCATGTCGTGGCTACCGCACCAGTTGCTACTCCACCTGCACAGCGAGCTAGAGGTGGAGGTCGGGTGGGTAGAGGTCGCCCTAGAGATGGAGGCCAGGCCAGATGTTATGCTCTTCCTACTAGGACGGAGGCGGTCGTATTCGACTCAGTTATTACAGGAATGTTCCGGTTTTTCATAGAGATGAATCAGTCTTATTTGACCCAGGCTCTACTTATTCCTATGTATCATCTTACTTTGCTCCATATTTGGGTATATCCCGTGATTTCTTGAGTTCTTCTATCTATGTGTCCACGTCGGTAGGAGATTCTATTGTTGTTGACTATCTGTATTGGTTGTGTTTAGTTGTCCTTGGTGGTTTTGAGATAGAACTAACCTATTGTTGCTCAGTATGGTAGATTTTTATGTTATTTTGTGCAGGGACTGTTGTCGCCCTATAATGCTATTCTTGATTGTCACGCCAAAGCGGTGACGTTGGCTATGCCATGTTTGTCGCGGTTGGAGTGGAGGGGTACTTTGGATTATGTTCCTAGCATAGTGGTGTCTTTCCTTAAGGTACAATAGATAGTTGGGAAGGGGTGTGAGGCGTATCTATACTATATGAGGGATGTCAGTGTTGATACTCCTACCGTTGAATCAGTTCCTGTAGTGAGGGATTATCAGATGTATTTCCGGTGGAAATTCCAGGCATGTCGCCTGATAGGGAGATCGATTTTGGTACCCCATCAGAGTTGAAATTAAAGGAGCAGTTACAAGAGTCGCTTGACGAGCGAAAAACACACACTTAAATTATGCTCGCTAATCAAATATAGTATAGTTCAATATCGTATCCACAGGGATTGGATTTAAATAGTATTCTCATAGTTTCTAGCTCAGTTGCTATTTAGGAGAATCAATAGTTAAGATTTATAAGATGTCTAACTAAAATTAACTAAGTGTCTAAAGGTATTGACTAATGACAATCGAAAAAGGAATAAGCAAAGAAGGTTATTAATAGGAGAAGATAGGGTTTTGATAGGATAGGTGCAAGATATTTGTTCGGGATCTAACTCTAGATAATTCACTTCTAATGTTCAAGTGAGCCTCTTGAATTCACTCAATTATTAGTTCAAACATTCAGCAAAAATGCCTCTCTCGATTATGTTTTAACCTCACAAGATGAACCAATTTAAGCACGTGAAGATATGCAAGGATGCGTAATGGATTGGTTAGTAGGAAAACCTCTTTCGATTATTCTCCTAACTAGGTTTAATCAATAACTGAGCTAGCCTCTTTCGATTACTAAGAAGAATTAATGAACTCAACCAATAATATAATGCAAAGATATCACAAGTTATGCCTCTCTCGATTACAAGAATAAGTGAATATAGATGCAACTACTAAATCATCCAAAATTGCTTCAATACATAAGACTAGAGTTATAATCCACAAACAATCATCAATACACCAAATCCATCAAACCCTAAAGAGAACAACTCCACGCATATGGAGCAATTCATCACAAATAAAATTGAAGTAGAGGAAAACATAAATTCAATCCAAACTCGGGTCTTGAGTGAAGAAGGAATGATGAAATCCTTGCGCTCCTGTTCTTCCAACTCCTCCTTAGCCTCCTTAGTTCGAATATGTGTAAAAAGTTCAAAAAATAATGTTTTTCCATGTATTTATACCTAGTAGAGTCAAGCCTAGAAGAAACCACCTTCTCCTAACCAAAATAGGATTTTCATTCTGTAAAAATTACACAGGTGCACCGCATGGGGCGATGCGCCATGCAGGGCTTTAGTGGGGATTTCCACAGAGCTAACAATTTGACAGGCAGAGGGATTTGGGCAGCTGTGGTGCCCCACGTGCCGCGGTAGTGGGGTTTTCTCAGAGTACGGCTCAAACTTCGACTTTTTATGTCCAGACTTGGTCCTTGACCCTCGAACATGATCTTGTCTTAATCCCTTCGTATTTTACTTAGACTTCAAAGCTCCAAAGCGCTCGAATTCATTCCATGACATCTACATATATGGGCATCACTCATACGAGGCATAAAACGCATAGTAAGTGCAAAACACTACAAATTAAAGCTCAAACATAAATAAAGTACATGAATTAGAGTGCAATAAGTGACTAAAACACGAGATCATTGCTTGATGAAGGTTTCATTCGGCCTAGTGTGTCACCTTCGGGTGCTCCGGTCTAGTTTGTAAAGAAGAAGGATGGTGCTATGCGCATGTGTATTGATTATCCACAGTTGAACTAGGTTACAGTGAAGAACATGTATTCATTTCCGCACATTGATGACCTATTTGATCAGCTACAGGGTGGCAGAGTGTTCTCAAAGATTGGTTTACCGTCAGGCTATCATTAGTTGAAGATTCGGGAGCCAGATATTCTGAAGACCGCCTTCAGGACTCGGTATGGTCATTACGAGTTCTTTGTGATTTCATTGGGCTAACCAACACCCCAGCAGCATTCATGCACTTAATGAATAGTGTATTCCAGCCCTATCTTGACTCATTCATCGTTGTGTTTATTGACGATATCTTGGTGTACTCCAGGAGCTGGGAGGATCATGAGCAGCAACTGAGGACAGTGCTGCAGACCTTGAGAGAAAAGAAGTTATATGCAAAATTTTCAAAGTGTGAATTCTTGCTTGATTCGGTGGCATTTTTGGGGGCATGTAGTGTCGAGTAAGGGGATCAAGGTAGATCCAAAGAAGATTGAAGCAGTGCAAAGTTGTCCTAGGCGGTCTTCAGCTACTAAGATTCAGAGTTTTCTTGGTTTGGCAGGGTATTACCACTGATTCATAGAGGGATTCTCATCTATTGTTGCTCCTATGACCAGATTGACCCAGAAGGGTGCTTCGTTCTGGTGGACCAAGGAGTGTGAGGAGAGCTTTCAAAAGCTCAAGACTGCTTTGACTACAGCTCTAGTGTTGGTATTGCCTACGGGTTCGGGGTCTTACACTATTTAATGTGATGCTTCGAGTGTTGGCCTCCGCGCGGTCTTGATTTAAGACGGTAGGGTGATTGCCTACGCGTCTAGACAGCTGAAGGTACATGAGAAGAACTATCATGTCCACAGCCTTGAGTTAGCAGCTATTGTTCATGCCTTGAAGATTTGGTGACACTTTTTTTATGGTGTCCCTTGTGAGGTCTATATCGACCAACGAAGTCTACAGCATTTGTTTAAACGGAAGGATCTTAACTTGTGTCAACGGAGATGGTTAAATTTGCTTAAGGACTATGATATCACCATTCTATATCATCCCAGAAGGCCAATATAGTGGCCGATGCCTTGAGCCGAAAGGCGGAGAGCTTGGGTAGTTTAGCATATCTACCAACAGCGGAGAGGCCATTAGAATTGGATGTTCAGGCATTGGCCAACCAATTTGTTAGATTGGATGTTTTGGAGCCGAGTCGAGTTTTGGCTTGTGTGATTTCTCGGTCTTCCCTATATGATCATATCAGAAAGCGTCAGTATGACGACCCCCATTTGATTGTGCTCAAGCACACGGTCCAGCACGACGTGCCAAGGAGGTCACTATCAGGGATGACAGTGTGTTACGGATGCATGGCAGGCTATGTGTTCCCAATGTAGATGGGTTGCGTAAGTTGATTCTTCAAGAGGCTCACAGTTTATGATACTCCATTCATCCGGATGCCGCTAAGATGTATCAGGACTTGAGGCGCACTATTAGTGGAGGAGAATAAAGAAAGACAGAGTGGAGTATGTAGCTCAGTGCCTAAATTGTCAATAGGTGAAGTATGAGCATTAGCGGCCAGGTGGATTGCTTCAGAGGCTAGAGATTCCAGAGTGGAAATCGAAGCGGGTTACTGTGGATTTTGTTGTTGGGCTCCCACGGACTCAGAAGAAGTTAGATGCAGTATGGGTGATTGTGGATAGGTTGACCAAGTCGGCTCATTTTATTCTAGTAGTGACTACTTATTCTTCAAAGCAGTTGGCTCAGGTCTATATTCGTGAGATTGTCCGACTTAATGGCAGGCCGGTATCCAACATCTCTAACCAGGGAATGCAGTTTACATCGCGATTCTAAAAGGTCGTACAGAGTGAGTTGGACACACGGGTTGGGTTGAGTACAACATTCCACCCTCAGACGGTTGGACAGTCCGAGCACACTATTCAGATATTGGAGGATATGCTTCGTGCATGGGTGATGGAGTTTGGAGGTTCTTGAGATCATTTATTGCTGCTTGTAGAGTTTTCCCACAACAACAGTTACCAGTCGAGCATTCAGATGGATCAGTATGAGCCCTTGTATGGTAGGCAGTGTCAGTCTCCAATGGGTTGGTTTGAGCCAGGTGAGGCTCGGCTATTTGGTAAAAACTTGGTTCAGGATGCTTTGGAAAAGGTTAAATTGATTCAAGATCGGCTTCGCACAGCCCAATCTAGACAACAAATTTATGCGGATCGGAAGGTTTGCGATGTTGCATTCATGATTTAGGAGCGGGTCTTGCTCTGGGTTTCGCCCATGAAGGGTGTTATGAGGTTCGGGAAGAAGGGCAAGTTGAGCCCTAGGTATATCGGACCTTTTGAGATCCTTGAGAGGATTGGAAAGGTGGCCTATAAGCTTACACTACCACATACTCTAGTTGCAGTTCATCCAGTATTCCATGTTTCTATGCTCCGAAATTATCAAGGTGATCCGTCTAATGTGTTGGATTTCAGCTCAATCTAGTTGGACAAGGATTTATCTTATATTGAGGAGCCAGTGGCCATTTTTGACAGGCAGATCCAAAAGTTGAGGTCGAAGAACATTGCTTTAGTGAAGGTTCAGTGGAGGGGCCAACTACTCGAGAAGGCGACTTAGGAGACTGAGCATGATATGTGTAGTCGTTATCCTCATCTTTTAACCACTTCAGGTATGTTTCTATACTCGTTCGAAGATGAACATTTGTTTTAAGAGGGTGAGGATGTAACGACTCAGCCGGTCGTTTTGAGTATTTTAGCCCTAATCCCCTATTTATTGTCTCCCCTATGTTGAATTATGGTTATGTGACATGCCGGGGGTGTTTAGTGTTGGTTTCGGGTGAAATTCAGAGTGAAATGGGACACATAGTCCCTAAGTTGGAGCTTTAAGTTGTAAGAGTTGACCGTAGTTTGATTTTTATGTAGACGACTCCATAATGGAGTTTTGACGGCTCCAATAGCTCTATATGGTGATTTTGGACTTAGGAGCGTGTTCGGATGTTGATTTGGAGGTCCGTAGATCATTTTGGCTTGCATTGGCGAAAGTTAGAACGTTGAAGGTTTGGAAGGTTAGAAAGTTTGACCGTGAGTTGACTTTATTGATATCGAGGTTAGATTCTGATTACGGAAGTTGCAATAGGCTTGTCATGTCATTTATGACTTGTGCGCAAAATTTAAAGTCAATTGGAGTTGTTTTGGTATGAATCGGCATTAGTTTTGGGATTCGGAAGTTCGTAGTTTCAATAGGCTTGAATTGGGTTGCGATTCATCGAATCGATGTTGTTTGATATGATTTTTGGCCTGGAGTAGATCATGTAATGTGTTTTGGAACTTGGTTGTATATTCGGACGGGATCCCGGGTGGCCCGGGTGATATTCGGATTGAATCCGGATCAAATTTTGATTTGTGTGATTGCTAAAGCTAGGCTGTATCTGGTGCAATCGCACATGCGCACCTTGGGTCGCAAGTGCTGGACTGGAAAAGCGGTGCTCGAGCCGCAGAAGCGGATTTTGTATGCCCAGCCAGGACCGGAGGTGCGGTCTATGTTGCACAGAAGAAGACTTGCCGATGCGGGGAATGCATCGCATATGCGGTTATGGCCAAGGAGGCCTGGGATCGCAGAAGCGGACAACATACGCGGAAGCATACGCACAGAAGCGCGTTTGGTCCGCAGAAGCAAAAAGTCATGATCTAAGTGGGAATCGCACCTGCGATGGTTTTTCCACAGGTGTAGTGTTACAGATGCGACCCCTTGCCCGCAGAAGATCCCGGGGCAGAAATTGGGAATTTTCGAGCGTTTGGTCTCATTTTCATTTTTGGACCTAGAGAGGCCGGTTTGTGGCCATGTTCGAGAGTTTTTCAAGGAAACCATTGGGGTAAGAAATTCTAACTCGCTTTTGGCTATATTACACGAATCTATTGTTGTTTTCATCATTTAATTAGTGTTTTGAGTTGGAAAATTGGGGATAAATTTGTGAAACTCCTTAGGCTAAATTTTGGAGATTTGAAAGGTGATTCGAGGTCGGATTTGAATCATTCTTGTATAGTTGGACTCGTTATCGGATGGATTTTCGGATTTTATAATTTTGGTCGGGTTCCGAGGTGCGGACTCTTGTTGACTTTTTGAGTTGAGTTTTTATTTCTTTGCAAAGATCATAATTTTAATGTTCGAAATAGCGTCCTATTTTTTATATCTATGGTATGAAATTATTTTGGCTAGGTTCGAGTCATTCGGAGTTGGATAACGAGTGAAAGACTTACTAGTGGATTGAGTTGGCATGTTTGAGGTAAGTGTCTTAGCTAACTTTTTGTGGGGGAAATTACCCCTTAGGATTGGTGGTTTTTTGTGATAAAGGTGACGTGTGGAAGCCGTGTATGCAAGGTGACGAGTGTGTACACGGGCTAAATGTGGTATTTGACCGATTTTAGCTATGTAGGTTCTTTTCATGCTCTATTTGCCTTATCTCCTACTTGTTAATTGCTCTACATGATTAGTTGAAGTTCTAGTTTCTTTATTTCATATTCATTATTTAACCGTTGAATTCTTTGCTTGAAGTTGTTATTTTTGAAATATCTTATTGTTGAAATTGGTATAGTTACAAAGACCGTGATGCACATTGCGGCAAAGTGTTACTTTTTGAAATACTATTCTTGTTGAGTTATTCACTTTCGCTTGTAACTGTTGAGACTCTTGTGTACATTGTGGTTGAGTCATGGGCTATTTATTGTGAAAACACCATCATTGTTGATTTCTTGGCAAGTTGTGATATTGGGCACATAAGGTGCGATTTGTGATACGTTGTGATATCGACATGCATGCGGTGGTATAAGGTTTTGGGGTTGAAATGCATGCGGTGAGATAAGGTGGGCTTGATACGCGTGTTGCTAGTAGGGGAACTATTTGAAGCCACACTGTGTGATAAGATGGGCTAAAATGTGAGATGTTATTTCATGAAAATATTTTCAAAACTAAATGCAAGACTCACAGTAATACAAGTAAAGATTGTAAAATTATTTGTGATTTGAGATTACAAGGGGGTACCTCGGTAGTGCTCCTTGTTGATACTATTCTAATACTCTACTTGTGTTTTGTTGCTTGTTTCCGTGTTTTCTTCCATGATGCATTAAATGTCTTGTTCAGTATAGTCAATTTTAATATACTTCTTACTTGTTTCATTTCCATTGTTAGTATTATTCCTCTATTGATTACTCATTTAGTTTCCTTATCCTTTTATTGACACTGATGTATAGGGATATTCAGTACCACTTTATAGAGCTTGTGACTTGTACTCGCCGGATTTTGAGAAGTTGTATATGCTGAATTGCAGAGTTTATTTTATATTAGTTGCCGAGTTATTGAGACTTTAATCATTATTTCAATTATTTCTGCATGAGTGTTAATATTATCTAGTCTTAGAGGCTAGGTGCCATCACGACATCCTATGGAGGGTAATTGGGGTCGTGACAACTAAGAAGGGCTTCACGTACGTTTAGACATACCTTCTTCTTTAGGTGAGTTTTCTTTGAGCGGCGGACTTGAACCTATGATTTTGGAGTTGTGCCACTAGTACCAAGTTTGTTTAGCACAGGTGGGCCCTTCAGTGTGGCGAATGGTGGTTATCCTACGGCGGCTGTTCTAGGACACAAAGGTGGACCTCACCTTGGTTCATATGATGAACCTCTACTCCCTCATTTTTTTTGAGGGAGTAATAAATTTCAGCAAGCGTGGCCGCCATGCGTTGCTAACCAGCATGGACAATGACAACGACCGTGATGGATGGAGCGGTTTGTCATCATTGCCACCAGGGATATCATCCTGGCCACAACTCCATCCTTCCCTGAGTCCTGGACTCGTTCACGTAATTCAAAGTCTATCTCGTTTTCTGAAAAAGGAAATTTCATGACATTGCTGACCCTTCTCCTTTCATTATTTCAGTAACTCAGTGGACACCTGGACCGGTGGGTTCAGAAGATTCTGGACATCACCATGCGTGAGGCCTGCCAGTGGAAAGAGTTGGCTCCCAAGTACGGGTGGAGGGCCAAGAATCACGATAAACTAACTTTTCCTTCATTCTATCTTTGTACAAAGGAAAATTGGCTAACCTCACATTTTTGTTGGATCCAGGTCTCCAGTAGGCTTCTATTTCCATCCCTGAGAAGGACGTTTTGGTTGATCCCGTAGAGGCTGTGAGGTTGTTGAAGGAGGCTCACACCCGAACAGGTGCCAACGGATTTGCTTTTGGTGCAAGCGCTTCGTCTCGGAGTCCCTGGCCGGAGAACAAGCAACCAACAAGACAGCATTCTTCCTCGTCCGAGGGTAAGAATAAGAAAGTGAAGAAAGTCGCACCCGAGCCAGTCGCAACCACTGTGGTTATTGATAAAGATGGGGAAACCGGTGATGAAGGGGATTCTTTACAAAGGAGACAATGACCTTCATCAGCTCAACGGAATGCTCAGTATGAAGAGCTTATAACCCCAACCGAAGACGATGCCCGAGCGTTTTAGGAGAATTTCACTTGGTGGAGAATTCCAATTATCTCTTTCCGGTCCCAATTGCTGCTCCCAGTATTATGAGGCCGAATACCGGGCCTCTTCCGTCTTTGGTTGGTGAGCAACCAACAAATAACACTGCCTCTGCCGCAGTTGCTTCTTAACCCACAACAACATCAGCTTCATCTCCTTCCACGCCAGCCATACCTTCATCACCAATAACTACTACATCTCCCCCACCATCCGCAGAAGGAGGATGTACCTCCTCCCTAGTCCCCAGACCATGGGAATTTGGGCCACAACCACTCGCCCCCTTCTCCAGATCCTCAGAGGAGGAGGAGTGTCTCCCTAGCGGTATTCACGGAGTGCCATCTGCTGTCCTGGCCGGTGGAACTTGCCAATTATCTGAAGCCGCTGGCTTTAGAAAAGGATAAGAATAAAATACACTCTCTTTCGAGAGAGTGTCTGTTGAATAATGCCATGCACAATGCGGCAGCGGTACCGAACTTGCTCTTTCATTGCTTGTTTTTTCATGATTTGTCATGACAGGGTTTTTAACTTTGGTATTTGCTTCATAGGCCAACTTCAATGCTTCCAGGGACTTCAAAAATTGATCCTTGATAAAGAAGGACTCAGGTCCGAGTGGGATCAGTTGTTGGCCGAGAGGGACCACGTTGTTTCTCGCCTCCTGGTGCTGGAAGTAAAAGCTGCTGAGGCGAACGAGTTAGAGGCTCGGTTGCAACAAAGTGAGCAGGAAGTAATGGCCCTCATCCAAGAAGCCTCTCAGCTAAATATACTGTTTCAAGAAACTAAGGCTAAATGGTTTGAGGTCCAAGATGTTGTGCTCACTGCTGCCGAGTGTGGATTTCCTCCATTGAGAAAGTAAATAGGTATAAGAAGATCATGGAACATAATAGAGTTTATATAACCACTATCCGTGATCTTGATCTTAGCCTTAGCACCACGAGATCCGAGCGGGATGGACTTCTAACCGAGGTTCATAGGCTTAAATCAAACTTCAGCACCAACCGGATTCGCTCATCATCTAAAAAACACATTCTACGTAAAATATGAGGTGGAAAACCTTGGAAGAGGCCAAAACGGGCATCATTGATATTGCCAATGAGATCGCCAAGGCCTAAGAGCTGGAGTTAACTACTTGAGGATGCCTCCCGGCTCAGCCTGATGCAATTGACTCTTCTAATTCTGATTTAGAGTTCTTAGGAACCAAGGAAGAACTTGAAGAGAATAACGATGAAGGCCAAGATCCTGAGCCGACAGCTGATTAGCCTACTTCACCCGGTGTTGATGCTTCTCTTCACTCGAGTTCTGGTAGCGACGTAGTTTAGCTTTTCGCTTTCTTTTTCTTTTTTGTTTCCTTTTGTATTTTTGTACTTGTGCTGCATGGCATTTTTTGTAAATAAAATTTTTTTTTTGTTAAAGCATTCCGCAAAGTTTATTTTTTGCATTGAATTAGGCAAGGCTTCGGGTGCATTTCTCTCCAATAACATTTAGATTCTGGGCATAAACTTTTCTGGAACCAACCCTTTACTGTGAGGGTTTCATAATAGATGGACCTCTTATATTTACGGTGATCTTGAAGAGGACGTCTCCAGTTCATTCCAACACTAGAATTTGAAGTACTGGGTTAACTTTCAAATGATAAAATAAATTCATCGTTTGGACAAGAAAGAAGATAAAAATAAAAGGATTTTATTTTATTCCTTCTATCTTTAAAAGTACATAAGCATTCCTTTTGCTGAAAGAAAAGAAATTACCATTTCGTGTGGCTAATTTGTTCAACTTATTTCTACGGAGCTGGTTGTGCAGTCCTCAGTCCCGATGAGATAATTTTATTCTCGGGTCTCGTAGTCCCGGTTTTCATGGAAATCAGGTTGCCGTATTCTCATACTATTCCCCCCAGTGTTCGAATGCGAATAATGCAAATTGGAACACTGGAAGTTTTGCTCCTTTGAGGATTCCACTAGTTAATGGTTGGATAATATTTGGTTCGATTGCAAGCTTCGTTTCCCAGTCAGGAACTTTGCTATCGAGCTAAAGATTATCCAACCACCCCATAGTGGCTTGTAGGGAAAATACTTGTAAACCGTTGAATACCCTTTAGTCCGGTGGAAAGTTTTGCTTCTGATGTCGGCTAAAAAATGCATATATTTAACTGGTGTTGACTCATTTTCTAATATTTTTAATAGTCTTTTGAGTGTTAATTATATTACTTTATGCCTAATATTATATTTTAACCATGTAGGAATAAAGCAGCGTGAAGATAAAAAGATTTGGAGCAAAAACTGAATAAAACATGGAAGAAAAAGAAAGAAAAATAAAACAATAAAAAGGAATGAGACAAAAGGGGGACACCCTTTGGTGTTTGTCCACCAAAATGTGGACAACAAAAAAAGGAAATACAATTCTAAGTGAAGAACGGATTTGAAAAATGCAAAAACATTCTGCCTCTAGCTAACGCCAGCGCGTGGCGCTGGCCTGGACCCCGTACGAGATTTTTCCTATTTCGCCCGAAACAAAGTTATTTCGGCCCTACATGGCCCCAACTCGTATAAAAGAGCTTTTAAACCTAATTTGGAGGAGATCTAACATATTTTTTAGGGAGAACTCGCCATTTTGGAGGGAGAGAACGTTCTTGAGAGGAGCTTTTGACCAAGGGAGAGCACAGAGCCGCCGTGGAGGCCGGGTTTCGTCTTTTCTTCCACCAAACTTACTAATTTTTATGTTTCTTTATATGACTTGTTGTTTGGCTACCATATCTAGATGGAGATAAACTTCACGTTCTGGGATTGTGGTTCTTTCATGAATATTGTTATTCAGATATTGATTTTGCTTTCTTGATTTATCATATTGATTTGTTTATTCAATCTTGCACTTTGTTATTTAATTGCTTGATCACCAATTGAACAATATCTACGAATCTAGAATTGAACTCGAACGTGAAAATTCTAGATTGCACATAGGATTGAGGAGAGCAAGTTCTTGAACCTGGGCATCGAGGAACATATTCGCGGTTAGGATAGACATATACCTAATTGCCTTGATTGGTTGATGTACAGAAATTATAAATGCGTTCTTGTTAATTCTAATTCCATAGACATATAGGCGTAAGGTTAGCTTGAATAGGCGAGTAAGAACTCGGCAGATTCTAATGAGCGATAAACCTGTTAACCAATAAGCTAGATAAATTAGTTGGTCAATTTATATGAAGAATACAATAGGAATGTTAGATAGCCCATAATCCTAGATCGTTTTCATAACATTGATAACATAAAAATCTGCTCTTCCTCTGTTCAAAGTTCATTATGTGTTTAGATAATTGATATAGCTTAATTTAGTTCATGTTTGATAACAATTCCTTGTGGGTTCGATACTCTATCTTATCACTTTATTACTTGACGGCCGAGTATACTTGCGTGTTCGTTTGGCCGCAACAAGTTTTGGGCGCCGTTAACGGGGACTTAGAAATTAGCTAGTTTCTAGATTAGACATTTATTTTTTTTATCTATTCATGTTTTTTTGTTTTTGTTTATTTAGTATTTTTTATTTATTTTAACATGGAATCTTGGAATGAAAATTATTCGAATGATGGTTATTCTTATTTTGATGATCTTTGTCCATATTGTGGAGGACCCCATTGGTAGAAAAATTGTCAGAATGTTTCCGGGACCGAGTTGTGTGCACAATCAATCATTTGAGTGGAATATTTGTAATATATGTGGTGGTCAAGGTGGTCATTGGGATGGTTGTCCTAGTTCATTTCATCCTTCTCTGAGCCCTTATATGATCTTTCTAATAGTGTTTGTGAGTTTGATAGGGGCAATGAAGTGCAGGATATGGAACGTGATGCATATATTAGGGATATTTTGAGGCAAGCAGCATTGTAGCAGGATGAACTCAAAAAAGATATGAAAAGAATGAGGGAATCAATCACAAGAATGAAGGCCAATATGGAAGAATTGAATAAAGAGAGCGAGTTCCAGCAAGAAGATAATTTTGAAAAAGTGGAGATTTTGAGCCATATGTCGCTGGTGGAACAATCTGTAAGATTAGAAATATATGAGGCTCAAATATTTCTAATCTTACGGATAGAAGAAAGAGCTTAACTAAGACAAGTGATTGAACAATTTGGCACTGTTATTCACGACTTAAAAGCTCAATTGAGTGCAAAGGTTGATGCGTCTAACGCCCAACAAAATAGTTATGAGTTGTGTGAAGCTGAAAAGGAGCTTATACGCCAAATTGAGGAGCTAAAAGTGGAGAACCATCATTTTTTTTGTTGATGATGCCCACGTTAAAATAAGTACACTAGAGTCATGAGAGGAAGTAGATAATATTATATTTGAAGACTCTAGTGCATGTAAATATGAGAATGTAAATAGTAATATAATTCCAGAGTTGGGTTGTATTGGTCCTCATTCTACACATTTTTTGACATTCTGTTTGGATGATGACATGAAAATCGAGTCATCTGAGCCTTCTGGGTAGTCAACGAAAGAGAAAAAAGCTGCTTACATTTTTGGATTTGTCGTGCCAGAGAGAAAAAATTACATTCCTCATCTAAAGGCCGAGAAGTGTAGAGTAAAAAATTTATTACTTGGCCTGGTTGTATTTGTAGCCCCACCAAAAGAGCATAGACACATACTGGAAGCCAAATTAGGGTCTCAATTCATAAGTTCGAGGTGGAGGCAAAAAGTGGTTCGCATCGTGCCGCGACGTTAAATTAGGTGCTTGTTGGGAGGCAACCCAGCTTTACTGCTTTCTTTTAGTTTTTATTTTTTTTAATTGTATTATTTTCGTAGTGTTGCTTTATTTTGTAGGATTTTGAGAAGAGGAAGCAAAGCCATAGGAAGTGTGCAAAGGTGAGCCAGATAGTTGGAACTAAGTGTGAGGTGCCCGCACAAATGTTCATGCCTAGGAGAATTCTGAGTACCCCTGAGCCGCTATTGCTTTAGCCTTTGGCCTTTCAGGAAATTTCTTGTCCGCCCTCGTTATTTGTTTTTGCTTTATTTGTGCATTGGGACACTGCACTCTTTTAAGTGTGGAGTCAGAAAATTCCTCTAGATAATTAGCAGTAGTATGTTAGTAGTAAAAAACACGTTAACTTGTTATTTTGAGTTTAACTTCTTATTGTTGTTTTTGTAGTAGTGTAGTATTTTAGTAGTAGTTTTAGTAACTTAAATTTTTTTTTTAAATATGGAAAATCAAAAAAAAAATATTGAAAAATTTGGACTTTTCCTGACGATGGATCTCCCAGACAGTTTTCTTGAAGGATTAAAGTCTAACCAATAACACACAAAAAATAAATTATGTCTTTTAGTTTTCCTTAGGTAGCAATATCCCCCGTGATTTTTCTTTGTACCTCGGTTCTTTTTCATGGGATGTATTTTGAATCGGGTAGTAATTTTTTATTTTTAGAATAGGTTATACTTTAGGGAATAAATGGAACAAGATGAATATTCCTAAGCGCCCTTGACTTGTTTGATAGTAACATATTTAGGATTTGGCATGTGTAGTATCTTCCCTATATTTTGAAATTGCCTATGATGCCTGTATAGACTGGACAACATGACGCCTATGTCTTATTTACTTGACTTATGTTCACTTTGTGCTTAATTCTTAATATCTCGTGGCTCCGTGAATACTTGCATTTATTGAGAGTCAGAATGGGACCGTCCTTAGTGAGTCATGTGCCATGTGTGGTAAGGTTTTTATGTAGTCTATGTATTGTACTTGTGTCTAGAACTTGCTCGGTATGTGAGTTGAAGCGAAATTTTAGGTGATGCTCAGTTTGAAAAATGATTTTAAACCTTGTTTGATCTTTTTGAGCTTAGTGATTATCACAAATAAAATTTATCCCTAGTTAACCCTTTTTAGCCTATAGATTTTTATTTGGCACCCATATTACAAGCCTGTACTCTCTTTGTTCTTAATTGACATTGTTTTGATCCATTTACCTTTTAAGGCACTTTAATTTTGAAATGAGCGCTAGAAGAAGTAAGAAGGGAATGTGGGATGGCTTTTGAATGGAACCAATGAAAGAAAGAAGGGTGCACTTTGTTTTGTAAAATAATACACCACTACCAGAAATTGAAAAAGAAAAAAAAAAGAAGAAAATTCTGGAAAAGAAAAAGAAAAAAAATAAATGTAGATGAATAAATATCTTGTTTTTGCTAGTGGAGTGTAAATGACGATAGTGCTTAAAGAAAAAGGGTATATTTTTTGGGGTGATATTGTTTGTGAAGTTGAAGTTGAGATTGAGAAAAAAATACGCTTAAGTTTATCATGTGATGTGTTAAAGTGATTAGGAAGGTTAGCCACTACTCCTAAAATATATCATACCCGTCCTTTAGCCCACATTACATCCATGAAAAAGTCATAATTGATATTAGATTGAGCGAGCCTACATTAGTAGAGGTTTACATTATGGGCAAGCATATGGTACCAATTGCGTGCATGAGACTTCTTTGTGAGAGTAAGCGATTTCTTTGATATATGTGAGGTCCTTAAATTATATTTCATTATGAGATTCAAATGTGTGGGTTCAACTCACTCTTCTTGATTTTGTTGTGATGGCACATGGTTTCACGAGGGACAGGTTACGTTATTAGACTTCTGTATGATGTTGTGTGTTCAAGCCATAAGTGCATTGTGACATTGAGTAGGTTTTTGTGGCTAGGATTGTCATGAGTATGTGGTCTAATTGTGGATATTTCTTTTGAAGAATGGCATAAGAAAAAGGGAAGTGTGTGTTGAATGTATATGCTCTAGTTTAATTGTTGCTATAAACCGTATTCATTGGTGTTGTGTGCTTCTAATGTATTCAATATGAATTGCTCAAGAATAGTGTGAATTGTTGGTTTACTCGAGGACGAGCAAGAGTTTAAGTGTGGTGTGGTGATGTTCGGCTAAAAAATGCATATACGTAACTGTTGTTGCCTCACGTTCTAGTACTTTAATAATCTTTTGAGTGTTAATTACATTACTTTATCCCTAATATTATTTTAACTGTGTAAGAATAAAGCGGTGTGAAGATGAAAAAATTTAGAGCAAAAATTGAATAAAACACGGAGAAAAAGAAAAGAAGAAGAAAACAATAAAAATGAATGAGACAAAGGGGGGACACCTTTGGTGTTTGTCCCCCCAAGTGTGGACAATAAAAAAAGGAAATACAATTCTAGGTGAATAACGAATTTGAAAAATGCAAAAACATTCTGCCTCCAGCGCTAACGCCAGCACGTGGCGCTGGCCTGGACCCTACATGCGAGATTTTCCTATTTCGCCCGAAACAAGGTTATTTCGGTCCTACACGATTCCAACTCATATAAAATAGGTTCTAAATCTAATTTGGAGGGGATCTAACATATTTTTGAGGGCGAACTCACCACTTTGGAGTGGAGAGAACATTTTTTAGAGGAGCTTTTGACCAAGGAAGAGCACAGAGCTGCCATGGAGGCCGTGTTTCGTCTTTTCTTCCACCAAACTTAGTAATTTTTATGTTTCTTTGTATGATTTATTGTTTGGCCACGATGTATATGTGGAGTTAAACTTCACGTTCCAGGGTTGTGGTTCTTTCATGACTATTCTTATTCAGATATTGATTTTGCTTTCTTGATTTATAATATTGGTTTGTTTATTCAATCTTGCGCTTAATTATTTAATTGCTTGATCCCCAATTGAATACTCGCTATGAATCTAGAATTGTACTCTAAAGTGGGAATTCTAGATTGCACATATGATTGAGTAGAGAAAGTTCTTCAACCTGGGCATCGGGGAACGGATTCGCGGTTAGGATAGACATATAACTAATTGTCTTGCTTGGTTTATGCACAGGAATTATAAATGTGTTCTTGTTAGTTCTTATTCCATAGACATATAGGCATTAGGTTAGTTTGAATAGGCGAGCAAGAACTCTACGGATTCTTATGAGCGATATTAACCTTGTCAACAAATAAGCTAGATAAATTAGTTAGTTAATTTAATTGAAGAATACAATAGGAATGTTAAATAGCCCATAATTGTAGATCGTTTTTATATCATTGATAACATAAAAATCTGCTCTTCCTCTGTTCAAAGTTCATTATGTGTTTTTCTTTATTTTAATTAGTTAGAATCAAATGCTTCTCGGGTTCAATTCTTGTGTAGATAATTGATATAGTTTAATTTAGTTAATAGTTGATAACAAGTCCTCATGGGTTCGACACTCTATCTTATCACTTTATTACTTGAAGACCGCGTATACTTCTGTGTGCGTTTGTCCACAAGCTTCCCATTAAGAATTCGCCTCCAAGCCAAAGACTATTTTACTATCTCGTAATGGTTTGTCGTTTCGATGCCTTGTTGTATAAAGGTCATATCTCTGCTGATGGCGTTTTCTTTGTAGTATGCTTTCCGTTGCTGCCTCATTAAAAATCTTGCCAAATAGACCCATTTGGGATAGAAACTTGGCGAAGGAAAAAAGAGGACAACACATACTTTCAATACAAGTAGTGGCTGTCAGTAGTAATACCTTTTGGGGTGAATCATGTTCCAATTGCTCGGCAATTTGACCCCATTTTGGTTTTCTAGTTCGTATGATCCCTTTCAGGCAATATCTGAAACTCGGTAGGGGCCTTCCCATATTGGGCACAGCTTTCCTGCATTGGGCTCCCGGGTGATTTGAGTCACTTTCCTCAAAACCAAGTCTCCCACTTTGAAATAACGGAGATAGACCCTTCGGTTATAGTACTTTTCCATTCTTTGTTTTTAGGCCACCATCCTTGTGTAGGCCAAGTCCCTGCGTTCGTCAAGCAGCTCCTATTTCGCCATTTATGCTTCATTATTTATTTCTTCGTCTGCCTAGAAGTACCAGAAGGTTGGTTCTCCTACTTCTACTATGATCAGAGCTTCTGCACATTATATGAGAGAGAATGGTGTCTCTCCCGTGCTTGACTTGGTCGTCGTCCGGTATTCCCACAACACTCCAGGTAATTCTTCAGGCCACTTGTCTTTGGCTGTTTCCAACCATTTTTTAAGGTTTTGAATAATCACCTTATTGGTTGATTATGCATGTCCATTTGCGCTCTGATGGTACGACGAAGATGTGTGATTCTTCTAATTTTCAATTCTTTGAGGAATTTTGTGACCTTTGCGTCTATGAACCGTGGCCCGTTGTCATAGAAAATATCCTTCCATATTCCAAACCGAAAAATTATGTTTTTCCATACGAAATCTACAACTTCGCGCTCGCTGATTTTCTGGTAAGGACTTGGTTTAACCCACTTAGTGAAGTAATCAATTAAAATTAAAAGAAATCTAACCTCCCCGAGAGCTGGTGGCAGCGGCCCGACTATATCCATCCCCCATTTCATGAATGGCTATGGGGATAGTACCGAATGTAGTGGTTCTGCCGGTTGGTGCACTAACGGCGCATGGCGTTGACACTTGTCGCATTTCTGAACGAATGCCTTAGTGTCTTGTTCCATTCAGAGCCAGTAGTATCATATCCTAACTAATTTTAGCACTAACGAATCTGCACCTGAATGATTCTGCAAATTCCTTTATGAACCTCTCTCATGACGTAATTAGCCTCGGAAGCTCCTAAGCATCGGACCAACAGGCCTTGGAACGATCTTCTGTATAACTTTCCACCCTAGAAGCTGTAACAAGGTGCTTTGGTGAGGAGTGCTCGGGATGCCTTCGAGTCTTCGGGCAACTAGTCGTGCTCAAAGTAGTCGACGATCTCATTCCTCGAGCCCTAGACTAGTTTGGTTGTATTTACTTCATAATAACCGTCCACATCTAGTAGTGCATGCATGATTTGAACAACGGTACCGGAATCTAAACCCTTCATTTCCGTGGACGATCCCAAATTGGCCAATGCATCCGCTTATGCATTTTCCTCTCTAGGGGTATGGGTGATTGACCATTCCCTGAACCGCCCAAGAAAAATTGAATCTTTGGTGTCGAAGATTCCATACACTTGATTTACCACTAGTTGGAATCGCACTTGATTTCAATGACCTCAAAATCTAGTCCCCGGTCCAGTTCAAGTCCTGCAATCAAAGCCTCATACTCGGTTTCAATATTAGTCAAGGAAACAGTTCTTTTGGCCTTCCACAGGACTTCCCCCAAGGGCGTGATTAAGACCACCCCCAGCCCCGACCCTTTCACGTTGGAAGCCCCATCCGTGAACAAGGTCCAAACTCCTAATGTTGTTTCCAACACCATCACTGCTTGTTTTGTGGCCAAAGGCAGTAGCCCGGGACTAAAATTGGCCATGAAGTCGGCCAAAACTTGTGATTTGATTGCAGTCCTGGGCTTATATTCAATATCAATGTTACTAAATTTGGCTAGTCGACCTGACAACTCAGGTTTGTGAAGGACATTCCGCAGGAAAAAAGTTGTCACCACAGTAATCAGGTGGCATTGATAATAAGGCCTAAGCTTTCGAGCGGCAACTACGAGAGTTAAGACTAGTTTTTCAAGGTGAGGATAATTATTTTCTGCTCCCGATAAAATTCTGCTAACATAATAGATAGGAGATTGTGTATCTTCGTCCTCCCGAACTCGAACAACACTTACCGCTACCTCCGAGACTACTAAGTATATTAGCAATTGTTTGCCTTCCTCCGGTTTTGATTGTAACGAAGGGCTTGACAGATACCGTTTCAGGTATTTTAGAGCATGTTGGCATTCTGGAGTCCTTTCGAAGTTATTCTTCTTTTTCAGAAGTGATAAGAAGTAATGATATTTTTTTTACGAGAAACGAACCTACTTAGAGCGGCCAGTCTTCCGGTTAATCTTTGAACTTATTTCATGTCAGTTGGTCAGGGATGTCCTTGATGGCTTTGATCTTGTCAGGATTGACTTTGATCCCCCTTTGTAATAGGAAACCCAAAAACTTATCGGAGCTGACTCCGAATGCACACTTTTCGGGGTTAAGCTTGTTGTGCTTTCTTAGGATATCGAAGGTTTCATGGAGGTGTTTCAAATAGTCACTTGCATTCAAAGACTTAACCAGCATATCATCTATGTAAACTTTCACAGTTTTTCCTATTTGCTTTTTGAACATTTTGTTCACGAGCCTCTGATAAGTGGTTTAGGCGTTGTTAAGCCCGAAGGGGCATCACATTTTAGCATTATGTGCCAAAGTTCGTTATGAATGAAGTTTTCTCCTGATTCTCCGAGTTAATCTTAATTTGGTCGTACCAGGAATAAGCATCTAGGAAACTCATCAACTCGTGTCCAGCCATTGCATCAATCTTTTGATTAATGTTTTGCAGTAGAAAAGAGTCTTTTGGGTACGCCTTATTTAAATCCTTATAATCTACGCATATACGGAATTTATTATTCTTTTTCGGAACTACTACTATGTTATCTAGCTAGTCGGGATACTTTACCTCCCAGATCGAATCGATGTCGAGCAATCGAGTTACCTCTTCTTTAACAAATATGTTTCTGACCTCGGCAACCGAGCGCTTCTTTTGCCTTACTGGTGGATGCTTGGGTCCATGCTTAGCTTGTGCGCGGCTACTCTAGCGGGATACTTGTTGTTGACATCCAATTGTGTCCCTCCTTTCTTCCAAACTATTTGTTTGAGCTTCTAATATTACTAATAATGTAAGAGTAATTGTTTTACCATTGTTATCCCAAGATAGACCTAATTAGTATCATTATTTTTATTATTGTTATTATCTCTATTATTATTAGCATTACTTATTATTATTATTATTATTATTATTATTATTATTATTATTTGCAAAAAGTATATCACTTCTCCTTATTTAACCAACTAGTAATATTTCTTCGATCCCATATTTTATAAATATTTACTCTAATAATACTAAAGCGTTTGATTTGATGATCAATCGAATAGCTGTTTTTGCAATCACTTTCTTAACTGCTAACAATTATAGTCTTTGTATATTTTTGCTTAACTAATATTGTACATAGTATGATTAGTCCTAATTAGAAGTTCAACGAATTTAGGAAGAAAGAAATCAGCAAATTAAGCCCAAATCATTCCTCTGCAAATGAGCCCATCAAGAACATACCTTATTCGGCCATGTCCACATTCCAAACCAGTCTGAACCTCAGCCCAATCGGCCTATATCCCTTAAAATATTTCATTCCCTAATTCCTAACCCTAGTCAAAAGACATCAGCACCTCTGTCCCTTCCCTTGTCACCTTCTCCATTTTGGAAAAACCTCCAATCTTTTGTGCCTTTCAGTCAAAAGATGTTGCACCATTATTATGTAAGTAATATCTTTCTTTCCTCTTCCACACTTGTGCTCGATGACCCGCGAATCTTCAATGTCTCATCCAAAACCTCACCATTTCGGTTACAACCTGAAGCATATCACTAAAGAATCACGTGAAGATCGAATTCATCCAAAAGGGTTAAAAGTTAAAATTCAAACGGATCCATTTGATTCTTTTGAATCCTAATTTCAAATTCTCGCTCAAAGGAATCAAGAACCCTAAAACATAACAACACAATATAATGACTTTTACCACATGTACCCATATGCCGCAACTTTTATAATTTCAATACCACAACCACGCAAAGCCCTCGACTCAACAACACTGAATACAACAGCTACAACAACAATAACATAAGAATATGGCAAGTAAATCAACACAAGAACTTCAGAACACAAAGAAACGAAAGAATGAGCTCACAATGAAAGACACAACAGAGAATAATGATTTCAACAAGAATAGCTCAACGAGGGGAGAGATAATCTGCAACAATAATTCCACATAAGTACAACTCAATGATAAGAGAGATAGCATGAATCAATAACTCCAAACAAGGATAAGTCAACAATAAAAGGGATAACAAAACTTCAGTTAAGGTTAAGCAATTACGGAAAGGACAACGATAACTTCAATTAAGATTAAGCATTTACAGAAAAGACATCAATAACTTCAATTAAGGATAAGCAATTACGAAAAAGACATCAATAACTTCAATTAAGGATAAGCAATTACGGAAAATACATCAATAACTTCAATTGAGGATAAACAATTACGGAAAGGACAACATGGAAATAAGAGAGGCGACAACTTCAGTTAAGGCGCACAAGAGTTTATTGGCAACAACGGTAGAACAAAAATCAATCAACTATGATTAAGACACGTAAGGGTAAATTTAGTAGATGGAGGATTTAACATGATAAGACAACTTCCATTTTAGTGGATATAAGAATCTAAGAGTCTAAAACGGTAAAATTTCCACCATTAAGCTTGAGTACGTACTCGTCACCTCGCATACACGGCCTTCACATGACACAATTAGCACAAATGACTCAAATCCTAAGGGTAGTTTCCCCCACACAAAGTTAGACGAGATACTTACCTCAAAGAAGCTAGACTGATATTCTAAAATGACTTTCTCGTGTGAAACAACCCCTGGACGGCTCAAATCTAGCCAAAATAATTTCATATCGTAAGTAAAACTCACAGGAAATAATTCGAGACAATAAAACTTCAGTTTTTAATTGAAACTAAAAAGTCAACCCAAAAGTCAACCCTGGGCCTGCACCTCGAAACCCGACAAAAATTCATAAAATCCGAACACTCATTCCTATACGAGTCCAATCATACCAAAATTATCAGATTCCGATATCGAATCGCCCTTCAAATCCTAATTTATATTTTTGAAAAAGTTTACAAAATTCTCATTTTCTTCCATTCAATTCACTAATTTAAATGATATAAATAAGCATGGAATCATGAAATATAATCAATTTCGAATAAAGAACACTTACCCAAATCAAACTCATGAAGAACCGTTCAAAAATCGCTCAAATTCGAGGCCTCTAACTCAAAATGTGATAAAAATGGCAAACCCTAGAATATAACCTTTCTACCCAGCATTGCTCGCACCTGCGACACAACCAGCGCACCTCCAACATTGCTTTTTGCGAAACAATTTTATGCTTCTGCGAAAATACCTCGGCCTAGCACCTCCTCGCATATCCGATAGAAAATCCGCTTCTGCAGTAACACTTCTACGCTCAATGACCGTACCTGCGATTACGCAAGTGCGCAAAAATATCCGCTTCTGCGACCTCACGCACAGCTTGCCAATTCCTCTTCTACGATCAGTGTGCCGCATCTGCGACCAACCCTCCACAGATGCAGATACACCAGACTCTACCAAACCAGCCTTAACCAAAAATGATCGAAACGATCCGAACCTAGTCTGAAACTCATCCGAGCTATTCGGGATCCCGTAGAAACATACCAACAAGTTCCATAACATAATGCGGACCTACTCGAGGCCTCAAATCACATCAACAACGTCGAAACTAAGAATCACACCTCGAATCGAACTTATGAATTTTTAAATCTTTCAGCTTCCAAAACTCATGCCGAAACATATCAATTAAATTCCGATTGACCTCAAATTTTGCACCCAAGTCATAAATGGCATAAGGACCTATTCTAATTTACGGAATCAAAATCCGAACCCGATATCAATAAAGTCAACTCCCTGTCAAACCTCTCAACCTACCAAAACCCCAACCTTCTAAATTTCGCCAAAATGCATCAAGTTATCCTACGGACCTCCAAATCCAAATCCGGACGCGTGCCTAAGTCCAAAGTCACCATACGAAGCTATTGGAATCATCAAAACACTATTCCGGAGTCGTCTGCACAAAAGTCAAACTCCCGTCAACTCGTACTGCTTAAACTTCTAAAACAAGAATTGTTCTTCCAAATTGACCCCGAATCATCCGAAAAACGAACTTGTCCATACACGCAGGTCATAACACATAATTGAAGCTTCTCGAGACCTTAAGCCGCCGAACGAGACGCTAATTCTCAAAACAACTGATCAGGTCGTTACAGTTAGATTAAAAATTAATCGGTGAATTAGAAGTGAAGCAATAACACTTTAATGCTTTAGACTCACTTCAGTGAATCCAGTGAGAGTTGAGGGCATTGGATTCTCTTCATTTATTTTCCAAGACGTTTCTCATAATTTATCATGGGAAACATTCACATTTTTTTCCTTCAAATTTTCCCATTTATATGCTATACTATTTGGAAATCCAAAAGTCGATTCTTGAATTCTCTTAATTGCACCTCCTCTTTTCACTTTTCTTTCTTCAATTTCTCCCATCACTTTCCTAACAATGGTAACGGTTCAACTTTAGATTATCTTCTCTTATCTTTTCCTTTGTCAAAAATATCTTTTCCAACAATCATTAGTCTTTAAATATCGTTCAGGTAAGTTTGTCATTTACTTTATGTTTGTTTACTCGGCTCTTTTGCAAGTTTTGGCTCACATTTCTATCGTTCGATGCATTCGTCGTTGTTACTATGTTATTTGTGTTGTTGGAATTGTAATTTTTTATTGTCTACCATAAATGTATCGTTGTTATTTTATATACAGCACCGGATCAAGTAATTTTGTAAATTCTTCCCATACCTTATATTATCGTTACGGTCGAAATTCTATCTTAAAATTCCTTCCATTCTGTTATAACGAAAAAAAGGAATACGGTAATAATGAATACGGTAATAATCAGGGCCGGCTTTAACATTGTTCCGAGTAAGGCTTATCCTTTGGGGGAGGGGGGGGGGGGCATTTTCTAAGTCTAATAGGTTTATAAATATTTTAAAAAAATAATATTTAGTACTTTTTATACAAAAATAGAGTTTTTCTATAGCAGTTGTCTCAAAGAAAAGAAGTTTTTTAAGATTATAATTGATAAAATCTTACCAGAGATTAATAATGTCTCAAGATAAATTAAATGAGTTAGCTATACTATCAAATGAAAATGAATTATTAGAGGAAATTGATTATAAAAAAATTATTAACAACTTTGCATTTCGAAAAGATAAAAAAATAAACTTCAAATAAAAATATATCTTATCATAACTTTCTTTTAAGAACTTAAGCCTCGCATTAAACTTTGGCTTTATGCCACACATGTGTTTGAACCGTCCCGGTAATAATGTCTGCAACGAGGAGAACGACAATTCCACCACCATCGTCCTAGAGCTTGATTTTCACTGGGAAGGTTGTGCAAAGAAAGACAAAGATTAATCCATCCATTTTGAAGGTAATTAACAATTCTTTAATTTATGCATTGACATAATTTATGCATTAGATTTTTGTTTGTGTTGTAGGCCATTGGAATCGGCTATTTTATATAGTTAATATGTACTTTGACTCTTGAAAAACACAAGTCTCTTCTTGGTATGAGGAAAAGAAAAAATAAAATAGTTTATTATACGATTAGTATTTATAACTTTAGGATTTAATGGAATTAGCTTTAGTTCCTTCTTTCTTAATTTATATTTTGTTAATTCAGTTTTTACAGAAACATTTGAATATTTAGCTATGAGAATTAGTGAAATGCATGATCAACTGTAAGACAATAATTATTTTTCTACTCATAGAATTTACACAATATAAGTTTTTGTTCCTTGTCTTATTTTAAATCTTTTATAACTGATATTATCCTATTTTGAATCTTGTGTAAATACTTTGTATCTTTTATTCCTTAACTTGTGTGTCACTTTCTTTAATATAATGTTGCTATAACTTAATAAAATAAGTATCCCATAAAAGCAGGTTTAGTATAATACATTAATTAATTTTTCAACTTTAAATGTGCTTATAAAAAAAGATTCAATCACAAATGTGTGTGTATATATATATATATATATATATATATATATATATATATATATATATATCTTTAATATTTTCCTTTATGAAACCCTTGGTCTCTTGAGCCAAGGACAGGAAGTTTTAAAAAATTCTTATTAAAATGTCTTTCTTTCGCCACTCCCCTTCGAAATCTTCTAGATCCTTTTAGTCCTCTTCTTCAACTTCTTCCTCCAATTTCAAGCGCAAAGAAGAGATTAGTTTCTCTGACTTGCAGCAAACAATTGATGACTGAAAAATTCCCAAACATTCCCAGTCTATAATTTACAAGTCTTCCAGAAAGAACAACCTGACAAGTGATTATTACATGTCTACTATCGAACAGACTATTCCTATTGAATCGTATCATGAGGAGATCTAACTTCTCAGTACCAAGTCTATAGAAAAATATAGACAGAAATACAATTATCTCCAATTTAGTTTAGTACAAATTGCCGCTAAGCCACTCACCAGAGAAGGACTTGACACATCTCTTCTTCTCTGTCTCTGGGACTCTAGGTTCCTAAATTTTCAATGATTCTCTGCTTGGGATGGTAGAAACCAGTCTTTGTAAAGGACCAATTTATTTCGATTGTTTTCCTAATTTTACAGTCTTCCTGAGAGATAGGAACATTTTAGATACCTTGACACTTAATATCAAGACCTCCAATTAAATAACCAAAACTGGATCTCTCCTAGTAGCTATCATCTATAGAATCCAATATAAGGCTATGAATTCAACCTTCAATACTGGAGCCATGAGAACAATGCACAAGCGTGAAACTGTCCTCTTCCAAACATATCTACAAAGATCTCATCTATCTGTTCCTAGACCATTGTCCTGGAGGCGGATCTCTTTACCTCGGAATTGGCTTTTGCAAGATGTTACTCCAGCTCAAAAACCTGAGAATACCTCAGTTTCCAAGATCCAACAATTTCCCACCGAGTCTTTACTAATTTCCTTCCAGAAGTCACTCAGTCAAAGAGTTAATACCTCTATTCCGTTTGAAAGTCCATTTGTCCGGTTTGCTAGACATTAGATCTTCTCTTATCCCACGAGAGTAGAAACTGTTTCAAATACTACGATCCCACAGACTAGATATAAGGTAGAGAACGCTCCTCCTATTGAAACTAGCTATGATCGCCCCAATTCCCCTACCTATATGTCCTTAGGTGCTGAACTTGGTGATAATAATATTAGAATTGGAGTCTTTGAAGTGGATTTTGAAATTGACAAAAAGACTCTCCAAAAAGAATTTTATTCTCCCGATAATCTTTTCAAATGAACTTGGTTTTTGGAAAATACAAAGGAGAGAAAAGAAAAGAAATTCAATCAAAATTTTATGATTCTTTAAATGTTGTTAAAAGACATAACAATTTCTTTAAATGGTTCAAAATCTATGCTGGTTATACGGAAATAGATTTCTCTTTTTCAAAATCTATTAATGATTCAAAAGTTTTGAAAACTAATACCGGTGAAGAAGTTATTTTCGAACTTCCTCCGTCACAAGAATTTTCTGCAACTTTTGCCAATAGCTCTGTTACAGCTGCTCCTTTAAGAAAAGAGCTGATAACAAACCAATTACTAGAAAAGATATAAAACATATTTTTGAACAAAATAATTATACGAATAAATATCTACAGACTATTGGAGAATATTTAATTGTCAATCTGTCACGACCCTAACACCCGAACCCGATCGTGATGGCGCCTCTCGTGAAGACAAGGCCAGCCAATTTAACCAAAATTTCATTTTAAGCAGTTAATTAACATGAAAACAATATAAGCATGATTTAATAGCAATAATTCGCGGAAATATAGCTAACCATAATAGAAACCATCCCGACACCGCCCAAACCGGGGTGTCACAAGTCATGAGCAACTATGGATCCTGATACAAGTCTACTAAATACAATATCTGGAACAACTGTTTGAAAAATATGGAAACAATAAGATAAGGGAGATACGGGGCTGCGGACACCAACAGTTACCTCGTAGTCTCTGAATCACCGCCTGGACGGGAGGAGTCGGCACTCCGGAGCGGAACCAACAACGCCTGAATCTGCACACATGGTGCAGGGAGTAATGTGAGTACTCCGACCCAGTGAGTAATAAATATAAATAACGACTAAAAGTAAGAAAACACGTAAAGCACAAGGCATTCTATAAGGAAGCAATAAAACATTGTTTGAAAACAGTAAATCAGTGAGAAATCAAGTAAAATCTCCTTATCAACAATTCCGTCCCTCGGGCTATATCGCAGAACAGTACCAGCTCCTCGGGCTCAAATCTCAGAACAATACCAGCCCCTCGGGCTATCACACGGAACAGTATCAGCCCCTCAGGCTATCACCTAGTATAATATCAGCCCCTCGGGCTATATCTCACATCACAATGGGTACCCGCGCTCACTGGGGGTGTACTGACTCCAGGAGGGGCCCCTTACGGTCTAAGCGCAATATCAAGCCACCTCGTGGCATCAAATCTAGGCCCTCGGCCTCATATCAGTCAAGCTACCTCATGGCGTATATAAAGTATCTCAGGCCCTCGGCTTCATATCAGTCACAAGCCACCTCGTGGCATATAAAGTATCTCAGGCCCTCGGCCTCATATCACTCAGTATATCCTCACATCTGGCCCTCGGCCGTACTCAGCCAGAAAATCATCACAAGTCCCTCGGGCATAGTAAAACAGTTGTTCTCAGCCCAAAAACATCATTAAAATATTATTTAAGTCTCAAAACTAAGTAAAAGTGACTGAGTTGTAAAACGGTAGAAAATAACATGACTGAGTTCAAGTAATAAGTCAAAATAGTGAGGAAACAGTGATAAAAATCCCCGAAGGTTTTAAATAATTGGCACGAAGCCCAAATATGGCAATCAGCCCAAATCATGATGATAACAAATAAGTTTCAGTTAAATACGCGATAAAAATCATCAATCGGACGGACTAAGTCACAATCCCCAGTAGTAAACGACCCCACGCTCATCATCGAGAGAGTGTCTCACCTTAATATACACTACGATATACAATCCGAAGGGGTTTCAAACCCTCAGAACATCATTTACAATCACTACTCACCTCGAACTGGCTAAATCCCTAGCCCGCGACGCCTTTGCCCCTCGAATTGGCCTCCACGCGCATCGAATCTATCCAAAATCAGAAGGAATACATCACAATATGTTGAGGGGACAAAGCCCAAGCGAAAAAAATCGAAAAATACCAAAAATTTCAAAATTAGCAAAACCCGAGCCCTGGGCCCACTTCTCGAAGCTCAAAAATTTTCACATCAACGGGTTCCTTATCTCCCAATGAGATCGTACATATCAAAAGTTCTCAAAATACCCAATTAAAATTTCAAAACCCCAAGCCCTATTTCTTCCATATTTAGCAAGACTTCAATGATTTTCTAGGTGGATTTCACAATATAAACGAGTTTTAGGTCCGAAATTCTTACCTCCAATCGATTCTCCTTGAATCCCTTGTTAATTTCCTTCAAGAACCTCCAAAAATGAGCAACTATGGGTGAAAATATACCCAAAATCGCGGACAAGAAGGCTTAAAAATATTCTGTCTACGCAAGTCTCATGTGTGAAATGCGACTTGGCTCCAATTTTCAGGAAGAAAATTACAGTACTAGCCTTCGGTAAATCGATCATAACTTTCTGTACAAATGTCCAAATGATAAATGGTTTATCTTTCTAGAAACTAGATTCAAAGGACTAAAACTTTCATGCTTTGATCATCTCATAATTCCTTATGTATTGCAAAATATAAGCTTCCAAAGTCGGTCTTGTGCAGCAGAAATTTCTGCTATGCACACTGCCTGGAAAACAACAGCAGTACCAGACTTCGGTTAATCTACCATAACTTTTGATACAAATGTCCAAATTATAAATGGTTTATATTTCTGGAAACCAGATTCAAAGAGCTACAACTTTCATTTTTGGACCATCTCCAAATTCCTTACACATTACGAGATATAAGTTTTCAAAGTCGGTCCTGTGCAGAAAAAATTTCTGCTATGCACACTACCTAGAAAACAACAGCAGTACCAGGCTTTTGTTAATCTATCATAACTTTCCATATATATGTCCAAATGATTAATGGTTTATATTTCCTGAAATTAGACGCAAAGGGATACAACTTTCATGTTTTGATAATTTCCAAATTCCATATAAATTGCAAGATATAAGCTCCCAAAATAAGCTCTGTGCAGCAGAAATTTCTGTGCACCAGCAGTTAAAAATGGATAGAAATGGTCCGAAACTACTTCGAAATGCACACGAGTCATTCGGGACCCCGTCCGGATATATCAACAAGTCCTAAAACATATTACGGACTTAGTCGAGGCCTCAAATCGCATCCAACAACGCTAAAAACACGAATGATACCTCAATTCAAGCCTAATGAAACTAATAAATTTCAACTTCTACATTCGATGCCGAAACCTATCAAATCGAGTCCGATTGACCTGAAATTTTGCACACAAGTCATAAATGACATAACAGACCTATGAAGATTTTCAGAACTGGATTCCGACCCCGATATCGAAAAGTCAACTGCTCGGTCAAACTTTCCAAAAATCTTCCATTTTCTAACATACGCCAAAATGCGTTGAATTGTCCTACGGACTTCCAATTTCAAATCCGGACATATGCCTAAGTCCAAAATCACCATACGAAGCTATAGTAACTCTAGAAATTCCATTCCGACCCTCGGATCAAAATCTGGCCTAACAACCAGAAATCGCCAAAATACTAACTCCACCAATTCAAGCCTAATTCTACACCGGACCTCCAAAATCAATTCCGATCACACTCCTAAGTCATAAATCACCTCCCGAAGCTAACCGAACCATCGGAACTCACATCCGAGCCCTCTAACTCATAAGTCAACATCCGGTTGACTTTTCCAACTTAAACCTTCTTAAAAGAGACTAGGTGTCTCATTTCTTACCAAATCCACTCCGAACGCAAATTACTCAACTCGATCACATAAAACACGGATAACGTAGCATAATGAAGCAGAAATGGGGGAAAACGGAGCGGTAACTCATGAGACGACTGGCCGGGTCGTCACATCCTCCTCAACTTAAACAAGCGTTCGTTCTCGAACGAGTCCAGAAACATACCTGAAGCCTCAAATAGGTGAAGATATCTGCTCCGCATCTCCTGCTCGGTCTCCCAGGTAGCCTCCTCCACGGGCCGACCTCTCCACTGCACTTTCGTTGAAGCTATATCCTTTGGACCTTAACTTCCGAACCTGACGACCCAAAATAGCCACTGGCTCCACATCATAGGTCAAATCATCATCCAACTGAACCGTGATGAAGTCCAAAATATGAGACGGATCCCCAATATACTTCCGGAGCATAGAAACATGAAATACCGGGTGCACACTCGACAAGCTGGGGGGCAAAGCATGCTCATAAGCCACCTCCCCAATCCTCTGAAGCACCTCAAACGGCCCAATGAACCGAGGACTCAATTTTCCTTTCTTCCCGAATCTCATAACACCCTTCGTGGGCGAAACCTTCAGCAAGACCTTCTCACCAACCATGTAGGACACATCTCGAACCTTCCTATCAGCATAACTCTTTTGCCTCGACTGTGCTGTACGAAGCCTCTCCTGAATCACTTTCACCTTCTCTAGAGCATCCTGAACCAAATCAGTCCCCAATAGCCTAGCCTCGCTGGGCTCGAACCAACCAACTGGAGATCTACACCGCCTCCCATACAAAGCCTCATACGGAGCCATATAAATACTCGACTGGTAGCTATTGTTATAAGCAAACTTTGCAAGCGGTAGAAACTCATCCCATGAACCTCCAAAATCAATAACACATGCATGCAACATGTCCTCCAATATCTGAATAGTACGCTCGCATTGCCCGTCTGTCTGAGGATGAAAAGTTGTGCTCAACTCCACCTGCGAATTAAACTGAGTACCTCTATCTGAAATGATAGAAACTGGGACACCATGCAGCCGAACAATCTCCCGGATATAAATCCCTACCAACCGCTCTGAAGAATAGGTAGTACACATAGGAATGAAGTGCGCGGACTTGGTCAGCCGATCCACAATCATCCAAATAGCATCGAACTTCTTCAAAGCCCGTGGATGTCCAACAATAAAGTCCATAGTGATCCGCTCCCACTTCCACTCGGGAATAGCCATCTGCTGAAGCAAGCCACCCGGTCTCTGATGCTCATATTTTACCTGCTGACAGTTGAGACACCGAGCTAAAAATCCCACAATATCTTTCTTCATTCTTCTCCACCAATAATATTGTCTCAAGTCCTGATACATCTTCGCGGCACCCTGATGAATGGAATACGCGAGCTATGGGCCTCCTCCAGAATCAACTCCCGAAGCCCATCCACATTGGGCACAAAAATCCGGCCCTGCATCCTCAACACTCCATCATCGCCGATGGTCACATCTCTGGCATCATCATGCTAAACTCTGTCCCTAAGGACAAGCGAATGTGGATCGTCATACTGGCGCCCTCTGATGCGATCATATAAGGAAGACCGAGAAACCACACAAGCCAACACCCGACTAAGTTCCGAAATATCTAATCTGACAAACCGATTGGCCAAGGCCTGAACATCAACTGCAAGGGGTCTCTCCCCAACTGGAATATATGCCAAACTCCCCATACTCACTGCCTTTCGGCTCAAAGCATCGACCACTACATTGGCCTTTCCTGGATGGTACAATATAGTGATATCATAATCCTTGAGCAACTCCAACCATCTCCGCTGCCTCAAATTAAGATCCTTTTGCTTGAACAAATGTTGAAGGCTGCGATGATCAGTAAACACCTCACAAGATATGCCATACAAGTAATGCCTCCAAATCTTTAATGCATGAACTATGGCAGCCACCTCCAAATCATGAACGGGGTAGTTCTTCTCATGGGGCTTCAACTGACGAGAAGCATAAGCAATAACTCTACCCTCCTGCATCAATACATAACCAATCCCAACTCTCGAAGCATCACAATACACGGTATATAAACCTGAAGCTGATGGCAAAACCAATACTGGAGCTGTGGTCAAGGCTGTCTTGAGCTTCTGAAATCTCTCTTCACACTCGTCCGACCATACAAATGGAGCACCCTTCTGAGTCAATTTGGTCAAGGGCGATGCAATGGATGAGAATCACTGAACAAACCGGCGACAATATCCTGCCAACCCAAGAAAGCTACGAATCTCTGTGGCTGAGGACGGTCTAGGCCAACTCTGAACCGCCTCTATCTTCTTTGGATCAACCTGAATACCCTCGCTGGACACTACATGCCCCAAGAAAGCCACTGAACCGCACCAAAACTCACACTTAGAGAATTTTGCATAAAGCTTCTCCTCCCTCAATCTCTGCAATACAACTCCCAAATGCTCCGCATGCTCTTCCTGACTACGCGAGTACACCAGAATATCATCAATGAATACAATAACGAATGAATCTAGATAAGGCCGAAATACACTGTTCATCAAATGCATGAACGCTGCTGCGGCATTGGTTAGCCCGAAAGACATAACAAGAAACTCATAGTGACCATATCTAGTCCTGAAAGCAGTCTTAAGAATATCTGAATCCCTGATCTTCAACTGGTGATAACCCGAACAGAGATCAATCTTGGAGAACACTCGCGCTCCCTGAAGCTGGTCAAATAAATCATCAATGCGAGGCAAAGGATACTTGTTCGTAATTGTTACCTTGTTCAATTGCCTATAATCGATGCACATTCTCATTGTGCCATCCTTCTTCTTTACAAACAGAACTGGCGCACCCCAAGGTGACACACTAGGCCGAATGAACCACTTATCTAGGAGTTCCTGAAGCTGCTCCTTCAATTCTTTCAACTCTGCTGGTGCCATATAATACGGCGGAATAGAAATGGGCTGAGTGCCCGGCACCAGGTCAATACCAAAATCAATATCCCTGTCCAATGGCATGCCCGGCAGGTCTGCAGGAAATACATCGGGAAAATTCCTCACAACTAGAACGGAATCAATGCTAGGAGTATCAGCTCCAACATCCCTCACAAACGCTAGATATGAAAGGAAACCCTTCCCAACCATACGCTAGGCCTTGAAGAACGATATCACACTACTAGGAATATAATCAGTCACACCACGCCACTCGATCCGTGGTACACCCGGCATCGCCAAAGTGACTGTCTTAGCATGACAATCTAGAATAGCACGACGCGGAGATAAACAATCCACGCCCAAAATGACATCAAAATCCACCATGCTCAATAGTAATAGGTCCACTGGTGTCTTCAGACCCCCAATCGTCACCACACATGACCAGTACACACGGTCTACAACAACAGTATCGCCCACCGGGGTAGACACATGAACAGGTAAAGCAAGAAACTCCTGGGGCGTACCCAAATAATGAGCAAAATATGAGGACACATAAGAATAGGTGGAACCGAGATCAAATAATACAGAGGCATCTTTGTGGCAGACTGAAACAATACCTGTAATGACAGCATCTGAAGCAATGACATCTGTCCTGCCTGGAATAGCATAGAAACGAGTCTGGCCACCGCCTGATCGACCTCCCCTTCTGGGGCGACCCATGGTTTCCTGACCTCCACCCCTAGCTGGCTGGGCGGGTGGTGAAGTAACTGGAGCAGAAGTCGAGGGCTGACCCCTCTGCTAAGACGAACTAGCACCACGATGAGGACATTGCCTCCACATGTGGCACATTTCGCCACACTCATAACAGCTCCCTGGTGCTGGAGAAGAGGATTGAAGGGAACCCCTCGCACCGGAGTGTCTAGCAGATGCACTCGGCATAAAAGAACCCTGGGCTAACGGAGCACGAGCTGAACTCTGAGCTGGAAGGGCGCTGAGTGATGACTGGCCTTGCTGTGACCCATGATAACCACGACCTGAAGATGCCCGCGATACTCTGGACGGGCTGACTGAGCAGGCCTGAAAGAACGACCTCTACCATGCTGAAACTGGCCCCTCGAAGGAGTACCACTATAACTGCCCGATCCTCGAGGCCTCTTGGCCTTCCTCTCCTCTCGCTCCTGATGACGAACCGTCTCAATCTCACGAGCGATATCAACCACCTCCTCGAACGTAGCACCCAATACTCTCTCTCTGGTCATAAGAATACGGAGATGATAGTTAAGACCATCAACAAATATCCTGATCCTCTCACGGTCTGTCGGAACCATCCAGACAGCATGACGTGCCAACTTAGAAAATGTCGACTCATACTGTGACACAGTCATATCCGCCTGCCGCAACCACTCGAACTATCTACGCAACTCCTCTATGCGGGATTGCGGCACATACTTCTCCAAGAAAAGAGCGGAGAACTGCTGCCAAGTAAGGGGCGCTGCACCAACTGGCCTACGCCTCTCACACGCCTCCCACCAAGTGAATGTAGCTCCAGAAAACTGAAATGTGGTAAATGCCACACCACTAGACTCAAGAATCCCTGCTGTACAGAGCATCCGCTGACACTTATCAAGAAAACCATGGGCATCCTCGCCCTCAGCACCACTGAATGACGGAGGCTGGAGTCTACCAAACCTCTCAAGACGATGCTGCTCATCATCCGGTATAACTGGTACCATGAACTCCTAGGCTGGTGCAACTGGCTGGGCTGGAGGTGCCCCCGGCATCTGAAGTCCCTGCACTACCTGCTTAGGTGTGCGAGCAGCGGGGGTCTGATTGCCTCCCCCTGCATGTGAAGTAGCTGCTGCTGTGGTGGCTGAAACTGCCTGAGCCAGGCCAGTGCAAATGGATAAGATCTGAGCCAAGGCCTCCTGATGACCCGGAATCACGATGGGCACAGCTGGTGCCTGAACTGGTGCTGCTGGAGCCTGATCCTAAGCTCGGGTAGCTGGTGGATCAACAGGTGCTGCCCTCGCTGCTCTGCCTCTGCCACGACCACGACCACGTCCACGGCCTCTGGTGGCCTTAGTGGGTGGCACTGGTGGTCGTCCACCTCCTCCGGTAGATCGCGTCCTCACCATCTGTGAGAGAATAGGATAACAAAAGTTTAGTGCTCGGATCAACAAGCTCGCACGACAAGAATTTCAAGAATATGAAGTTTTTCCTAAAAGGTTTTGCAGCCTCTCGAGGATAAATACGGACGTCTCCATACCGATCCGTGAGACTCTACTAAACCCGCTCATGACTCGTGAGACCTATGTAACCTAGGCTCTGATAATAACTTGTCACGACCCTAACCCCGAACCCGGTCGTGATGGCGCCTGAAGACAAGGCCAGCTAATTTAAGCAAAATCTCATTTTAAGCAGTTAATTAACATGAAAACAATATAAGCATGATTTAATAGCAATAATTCACGGAAATATAGCTAACCATAATAGAAACCATCCCGACACCGCCAAAACCGGGGTGTCACAAGTCATGAGTAACTACGGATCCTAAAACAAGTCTACTAAATACAATATCTGGCACAACTTTTTGAAAAACATGGAAACAATAAGATAAGGGAGATACGGGGCTGCGGACGCCAACAAGTACCTCATAGTCTCTGAATCACCGCCTGGACGTGAGGAGTCGGCACTCCGGAGTGGAACCAACAACGCCTAAATCTGCACACATGGTGCAGGGAGTAATGTGAGTACTCTGACCTAGTGAGTAATAAATACAAATAACGACTGAAAGTAAGAAAACACATGAAGCACAAGGCATTCTATAAGGAAGCAATAAAACATCATTTGAAAACAGTAAAACAGTGAGAAATAAAGTAAAATCTCCTTATCAACAATTCCTCCCCTCGGGCTATATCGCAGAACAGTACCAGCCCCTCGGGCTCAAATCTCAGAAAAATACCAGCCCCTCGGGCTATCGTATGGAACAGTATTAGCCCCTCAGGCTATCACCTAGTACAATATCAGCCCCTTGGGTTATATCTCACATCACAATGGGTACCCGCGCTCACTGGGGGTGTACAAACTCCAAGAGAGGCCCCTTACAGCCCAAGCGCAATATCAAGCCACCTCGTGGCATCAAATCTAGGCCCTCGGCCTCATATCAATCAAGCCACCTCGTGGCGTGTATAAAGTATCAAAGGCCCTCGGCCTCATATCAGTCACAAGCCACCTCGATGCATATAAAGTATCTCAAGGCCCTCGGCCTCATATCACTCAGTATATCCTCACATCTGGCCCTCGGCCGCACTCAGTCAGAAAATCATCACAAGCCCCTCGAGCATTGTAAAACAGTAGTTCTCAGCCCAAAAACATCATTAAAATATTATTTAAGTCTCAAAACTGAGTAAAAGTGGCTGAGTTGTAAAACAGTGGAAAACAGCATGACTGAGTCCAAGTAATAGGTCAAAATAGTGAGGAAATAGTGATAAAAATCCTCGAAAGGTTCAAATAAATGGCACGAAGCCCAAATATGGCAATCAGCCCAAATCATGATGATAACAAATAAGTTTCAGTCAAATACGCGACAAAAATCATCAATCGGGACGGACCAAGTCACAATCCCAAGTAGTAAACGACCCCACGCTCATCATCGAGCGTGTGTCTCACCTCAATATAGCACTACGATGCACAATTCGGGGTTTTAAACCCTCAGAACATCATTTACAATCACTACTCACCTCGAACCGGCTAAATCCCTAGCCCGCAACGCCTTTGCCCCTCGAATTGGCCTTCACGCGCGTCGAATCTACCCAAAATCAGAACGAATACGTCACAATATGCTGAGGGAACAAAGCCCAAGCAAAAACAATCGAAAAATACATAAAATTCCGAAATTAGCAAAACCCGAGCCCCGGGCCCACTTCTTGAAACTCAGAAATTTTCACATCAACGGGTTCCTTATCTCCCAACGAGTTCGTACATATCAAAAGTTCTCAAATCCGACCCCAAATGGTCCTCCAAATACCTAATTAAAATTTCAAAGTCCCAAGCCATATTTCTTCCATTTTTAGCAAGACTTCAATAATTTTCTAGGTGGATTTCACAATATAAACGAGTTTTAGGTCCGAAATTCCTACCTCCAATTGATTCCTTGAATCCCTCGTTAATTTCCTTCAAGAACCTCCAAAATGAGCAACTATGAGTAAAATTATACCCAAAATCACGGACAAGAAGGCTTAAAAACATTCTGTCTACACAAGTCGCATGTGTGAAATGTGACTTGGCTCCTATTTTCAGGAAGAAAATAGCAGTACCAGCCTTCGGTAAGTCGATCATAACTTTCTGTACAAATGTCCAAATGATAAATGGTTTATCTTTCTGGAAACTAGATTTAAAGGGCTACAACTTTCCTGTTTTGATCATCTCATAATTCCTTATATATTGCGAGATATAAGCTTCCAAAGTCGGTCCTGTGCAACAGAAATTTCAACTATGTACACTGCCTGGAAAACAACAGCAGTACCAGGCTTCGGTTAATCTATCGTAGCTTTTGATACAAATGTCCAAATGATAAATGGTTTATATTTCTGGAAACTAGATTCAAAGGGCTACAACTTTTATTTTTGGACCATCTCCAAATTCCTCTGTGCAGCAGAAATTTCTGCTATGCACATGGCTGGAAAACAACAGCAGTACCAGGCTTCGGTTAATCTATCGTAATTTCTGTATCTATATATATATCCAAATGATGAATGGTTTATATTTCCTAAACTAGACGCAAAGGGCTGCAACTTCCATGTTTTGATAATTTCCAAATTCCTTATAGATTGCGAGATATAAGCTCCCAAAATGAGCTCTGTGCAGCAGAAATTACTGCGATGCACCAGCAGTTAAAAAATGGATAGAAATGGTCCGAAACTACTCCGAAACGCACCCGAGTCATTCGGGACCCCGTCCGGATATACCAACAAGTCTTAAAACATATTACGGACTTAGTCGAGGCCTCAAATCACATCCAACAACGCTAAAAACACGAATGATACCCCAATTCAAGCTTAATGAAACTAATATATTCCAACTTTTACATTCGATGCCGAAACCTATCAAATCGAGTCCGATTGACCTCAAATTTTGCACACAAGTCATAAATGACATAACAAACCTATGAATATTTTCAGAACTAGATTCCGACCCCGATATCAAAAAGTCAACTCCTCGGTCAAACTTTCCAAAAATCTTCCATTTTCCAACATACGCCAAAATGCGTTGAATTGTCCTACGGACTTCCAATTTCAAATCCGGACATACGCCTAAGTCCAAAATCACCATACGAAGCTATAGCAACTCTTGGAATTCCATTCCGACCCTCGGATCAAAATCTCGCCTAACAACCGGAAATCGCCAAAATACTAACTCCACCAATTCAAGCCTAATTCTACACCGGACCTCCAAAATCAATTCCGATCACACTCCTAAGTCATAAATCACCTCCCGAAGCTAACCGAACCATCGGAACTCACATCCGAGCCCTCTAACTCATAAGTCAACATCCGGTTGACTTTTCCAACTTAAACCTTCTTAAAAGAGACTAGGTGTCTCATTTCTTACCAAATCCACTCCGAACGCAAACTACTCAACTCGATCACATAAAACACGGAGAACAAAGCATAATGAAGAAGAAATGGGGGGAAACAGAGCGGTAACTCATGAGACGACTGGCCAGGTCGTCACACAATCCTTCTTTGACTACAATGAAGTAATCCACAGAAGGACCTTCCACCTCGGATGTTCCTCTTTTTAAAACTTACGAGATCCCAGAACTCATTCTAGGGAGCTCCATATGCATCATTCTAAAGACTCTCCTCAACTTTCTGAGCTTCAGTGAAGAATCCTAGAAATTGAGAAAACATTAGTGGTACAAGATACGCTAGTCCGCCAAGCTACTGGAGCTTCTTCGACCCGTCAAACTCCTACTGCAACTTCTAAACTCATAGGAGTCCTTGGTACGATAGATTCAGACCAAGAATCTAAACAATCAGTATCGATAGAAGAATACTCTCCTCAAGATATCGCACCTATTCGTGCTGATTCGTGTTGAGTCTTCCAACTGGAGCAAACCTCAAAAACTCTACTATTCTAGGATACCCATCCAGACGTAGTTTTGGAAGAAAAATCCAATTTCATGCAGAACAATTACAATGCAAACAACATTTATGAATGAAATATAGATGGTTGTACTGAGTATAATATTCCCGAAAAGTTGCAGCAGATGACCATGGTTGCCACTACTTACAAAACTTCTCATAATTGTTCTGATGAGGGTACTACCCGTGTCCTTGTAGCTAGATTTACAGGGCAACTCAAAGCTTGGTGGGGTACCCACCTCAGTGGAGATGAGAAGCAACAAATCTTCCAGTCTGTCAAGGTTGATGAAACAGGCCAACCGATTCTTAGGGATGGGGATACTATTCTCGATTCTACCAATACCCTGATATATACTATTATAAGAACCTTCATAGGTTGTTCAGGAATTTTTAGGGAAAAAACTGCAAAAGTACTTAACAATCTTAAGTACAAAACTCTTTCAGATTTTAGGTGGTATAAAGACTCTTTCCTCATGCGGATCTATGAACGGCCTGATGGGAACCAACAATATTGGAAAGAAAAATTCTTAGATGGTTTGCCAAAATCACTTAGAGATTTAGTCAAAGAAGAATTCAAAAATCAATATTCTAGTGGTATTGTTCTGAATGATTAGATAACCTATGGTCAAATTACCAGCCAAATCCAACAAGTTGCTCTCAAAATCTGTAAACAAGACAAAATGCTGAGACAATTAGCGAAAGATAGGGCTCAAACTCTTAAAGACTTAGGTAGTTTTTGCGAACAGTTTGGTCTACCTCCTTGCGGTAAAAAGCCTCACAAAAGGCACAAACCCAAAAGAGAACTTCCTAGTCCTAGCAATCCTACATCCAAGTATAGGAAAAGAAGACCTTCCCATACGAAGCCGAAGTATTCTAAACTTTGTGTAGAAACACTAGATCTAGGAGTTAAGTTCTTTTAGATCTATAGATCTTAAGAAAAATACTCTAGTTTTATCTTAGTATCGTCTTGACGAGCGCAGATCTAGGAGCTAGATTCATAGAAATACCTGTTCTTTCATACAAAGAAGGTAAATATGGAAATTGTTTTAAGAAGCTTTACTTTTGGATGACCCCAATGTTACAAGTAACCATCTGCAGTCCTACTAGGTATATTTACAGGCATTCCATCGCCATAATCCCTAGGAACACTACTTGCAATGCAGATCGAAGATCACAGCGCCATCATCCAGGAGTTCTTCTTATTACCAAAACATATTTAACAAATTTATGTGTAAGAACCAATAGATCTATAAATCTATAAACCGATCAAGTAATTCAACACCATAATATGATAAAATCCATAGTATAATTCTTTAAAACTTATAGATCTAGAGTTAGTTATTTCGACATATCTGGAAGCACCACACCATAGCAAGTTAAAAACAGAATCACCATTCTTACTTCCACTCATGGCTCTGATACCAAGGAGGTGAATGACCTAGCTTTCTTGTTCACGTATCTCATTTGAACAAAGCCATATCTTTGGCACTCTAACCCAGTAGAAGTAGCCAAAAATATGCTTAACCCTTCTGCCAATTATCTTCAGAAAACTCCTGTCTATACCCAGAAGTTCTATGAATTTATCCTTTCAGATAACAAATCTTGTCAATTCAAACCATTTTTAGACAAAACCCAATCATATGTCACCCATACAACGGTGTGGATTAATAAAATAATCTTATCAAAAGAATAGAGCACACACCCTACTAAACTCAGAAAGCTTTCTCAGCCGTTTGAACCTCAATTTTCAACTATTATGACTACCGAGGCACCTGGATGAATGCATTCACATTCCAAAATCCCCTGGGAAAACATTCATTTTTTATCCTCTGGGGAAGACAACTAACATCCGAGTTCCCTCAGTGGTATTTTAATGGCCAATCTGTGGTCACACAATAGATATTTTTCCTTCTTCGGTGAAAAAAGGATATGATTACTTGTGTACCAAATTTCATCATGACCAGCATATCCTAATGCTTCTCCAATTTTTTCATAGATTCCATATCCCATGGATCTATATGCAAAAATTCTCATTTCATAAGACAGAAGGTCAAAGAGCGTTACCATGGTTAGCTCTTCAAGGTCACTGCAAGTGGTATAAGGCTTGGATTGGTAGTTCTGAAGCTTATGTACCAACAATTGAAAAATGGTTCTTTGAGAACCCAAAATATCTGTCACCCACAGATGCCTCTCATTCTCAATTTTTACAGCAAAAATCTCTTGCTTCTACACAACTAGCAGGATCCAGCAGCAAAAAAAAAAATCCAGCAAATGAAAAAACTGCTCCAACAATTAAAGGCTGAAGAACCTAGCCAAAAATCCCCAATCTGAAGACCAATCAGATGAAGAAAATGATGAAGAAGAAGAAGACCTGTAATATTTACTAATTATTTTTATAAACTTCAGGAAGGCTCTTTCACCTGATTTTATGTTTTAATCTTCTGCACTTTATTTTATGTTTTTAATTTTCTGTCTTTAATTTATATACATATGGTTGGCTCTGCCTTCTGAACTATTTTTAATTACCGTTTAAACTTCTAGTTTTTACTTCCTCATTACCCCCTGTTCCCCTTCTAACCTCCGGGAACAAGCTTCCGCCTCCTTGGCGTCAGAGCCAATTAATGGATGTGGCGGCTAGAAGCCTCATATCTCCCAATCAAAACCCCTGTGTTTAACCTAAAGTTGAGAATACACCAACTTCAACTACGGCCAAATGCTACAGATGTGGTAAAACATGTCACATTGCCAAATATTGTAGGGTTTCAAAGGCGATTAGGAACCTTCATCTTGATGAGTCTCTCCTTAATAAAATAAAAGGGACAACGATTCTGAGGTTGCTGAAGATGAGTATGAGCAGCAATTTAACCAACTCCAAGATGATGACTTAGATTCCTCATCATCTTCAACCCAGTTTGATCGAGAAGCTCAAGAAAGTCTTGCTGGGATTAGTGTTCTTACTAAAGAGCACTTTGAAGGAGAAATAATGCTTTTGCCTATGAGATCATCAATCTCTTTCTGGCAATGAATGATGAGCTCGTGATTCATTTGAATAGGCGAACTTTAGTAGGAATTGTTTTTTCATTAAAGTCAGGTTCATAAGGAAGGCTGACTATGTGTTTCTTCCGCTTCCAGACAGCAGTGGGCAAATCTGCGCAGAGATCATCCTGCATCTTCATTTCAATGTTTTAATTTTAGAGATGATTGAAGGATCTTTGAGTTTCTTTTGAAGCCTTTGTAAAGAAACTTCTTCTTTGAGAAACATTACTTGTGCTTCCTTGTTTTTTAGGAAGTGCAAAGTTTTTTGAATGAGAGGTTTATCGTAGGGAAAGAGAATATTATTGGTAAAGTACTCTATATGAATACCTTGGTGGGAAGAAAGATAAAGGCTAATCAAATTGATGAAAGGAAGACCTAAAATGATAGAGCTAGTAAGATTTTTTACTAAAATGAATGATGTAGGAATCGACCAAGTTGGATGTTGAGGAGAAGTAGTGACTTCGACAGAAGAAAGTTTGTAATTTATTTTAAATTTTTCACCAGTGACAACCCTAAGGCCGTCTTTGGTTTTCTCAAAAAACTTACGAGTCCTTCTTGAATGCAACTGAGTTTAGCACCAGTGTCAAACAAAGCAACTCTATCAAGGACAAAAGACTTATTGATTATCAGAGTTATTCTGATATGATATTTTTGGATGTTAATTCTAGAAAGATAACCTATAAACGGACCTATGTCACCTTCTTGGACAATAGGTTCTTGGACAATATATATATCCTCCTCATCCTCAGGCACATTAGAAAGTTGTCGAAGCATAAGACGATCTAATTCTTGACCTGCTTTGATTTCTTTAATTTCCTCTTTAAGGAAAGCTATTTAAAGATTGAAGGTCCTCAATAGTTATGGTTGTTGCCTTGGATTTTTGAGATGGAAATCTCTTGTGGATGTCCGTGATGTCATAGGTGTTAGCCACCTAAGGATAATTAGGAAGCTTGGAGGAAGACGGAGAAGGTTTATCCAAAACTTTCTTGAGTTGGTCTACCCAGTCTGATCGAGAAGCTCAGGAAAGTAAATTGTTCTCTTCCAAACATATCTACAAAGATCTCATCCATCTGTTCCTAGACCAGTGTCCTGGAGTCAGATCTCTTTACCTCAGAACTGAATTTTGCAAGAAGCTACTCCAGCTCAAAAACCTGAGAATACCTCAGTTTCACAAATCCAACAATTTTCCACTGGGACTTTACTAATTTCCTTCCAAAGGTCACTTAGTCAAAGAGTTAATACCTCTATTCTGTCTGAAAGTCTGTCTTTCCAGTCCGCTAAACATTCGATCTCCTCTTATCCCACGAAAGTAGAAACAGTTTCAGATGCTACGATCCCTCAAGCTAGATATAAGGTGGAAAACGCTCCTCTTACTTAAACTAGCTATGATCACCCCAATTCGCCTACCTATACGTCCTTAGGTGCTGAACTTGGTTATGATACTAATGGAATTGGAGTCTTAGAAGTGGATTTTGAAATTGACAAAAAGACTCTTCAAAAAGGATTTTATTCTCCCGATAATCTTTTCAAAAGAACTTGGTTTTTGGAAAAATACAAAGGAGAGAAAAGAAAAGAAATTCAATAAAAATTTTATGATTCTTTAAATGTTGTTAAAAGACAGATCAATTTCTTTGAATGGTTCGAAATCGATGCTGATTATACGGAAAAAGATTTCCCTTTTTCAAAATCTATTAATGTTTCAAAAGTTTGGAAAACTAATACCGGTGAAGAAGTTATTTCCGAACTTCCTCCTTCATAAGGATTTTCTACAACTTTTGCCAATACCTCTGTTACAGCTGCTCCTTTAAGAAAAGAGCTGATAACAAACCAATGACCGGAAAAGATATGAAACATATTTTTGAACAAAATAATTACACGAATAAATATCTATAGATTATTGGAGAATATTTAATTGTCAATCCTTCTTTGACTACAATGAAGTAATCCACAGAAGGACCTTCCACCTCGGATGTTCCTCTTTTTAAACCTTACGAGATCCCTGAACTTATTCTAGGGAGCTCCATATGCATCATTCTAAAGACTCTCCTTAACTTTCTGAGCTTCAGTGAAGAATCCTAGATATTGAGAAAACATTAGTGGTCAAAGATACGCTAATCCGCCAAGCTACTAGAGCTTCTTCGACCCGTCAAACTCCTACTGCAACTTCTAAACTCATAGGAGTCCTTGGTATGACAGATTCAGACCAAGAATCTGAACATTCAGTATCGCTAGAAGAAAACTCTCCTCAAGATATCACACCTATTCGTGCTGATTCGAGCTGAGTCTTCCAACTGGAGCAAACCTCAAAAACTCTACTATCCTAGGCTACCCATCCAGACGTAGTTTTGGAAGAAAAACCCAATATCATGCAGAACAATTACAATGCAAACAACATTTGTGAATGAAACATAGATGGTTGTTCTGAGTATAATATTCTCGAAAAGTTGCAGCAGATGACCATGGTTGCCACTACTTACAAAACTTATCATAATTGTTCTGACGAGGGTACTACCCTTGTCCTTGTAGCTGGATTTACAAGGCAACTCAAAGCTTGGTGGGATACCCACCTCAGTGGAGATGAGAAGCAACAAATCTTCCAGTCTGTCAAGGTTGATGAAACATGCCAACCGATTCTTAGGGACGGGGATACTATTCTCGATTCTACCAATACCCTGATATATACTATTATCAGAACCTTCATAGGTTGTCCAGGAATTTTTAGGGAAAAAACTGCAAAAGTACTTAACAATCTTAAGTACAAAACTCTTTCAGATTTTAGGTGGTATAAAGACTCTTTCCTCATGCGGATCTATGAACGGCCTGATGGGAACCAACAATATTGGAAAGAAAATTCTTAGATGGTTTGCCAAAATCTCTTACAGATTTAGTCAAAAAAGAATTTCAAAATCAATATTCTAGTGGTATTGTTCTTTATGATCAAATCACCTATGGTCAAATTACCAACCAAATCCAGCAAGTTGCTCTCAAAATCCGTAAGCAAGACAAAATGCTGAGACAATTAGCCAAAGATTGGGCTCGAACTCGTAAAGACATAGGTAGTTTTTGCGAACAGTTTGGTCTACCTCCTTGTGGTAAAAAGCCTCACTAAAGGCGCAAACCCAAAAAGGAACTTTCTAGTCCTAGCAATCCTACGTCCAAGTATAGGAAAAGAAGACCTTCCAATACGATGCCGAAGTATTTTGAACCTAAAGTTGAGAATACACTAACTTCAACTACGGCCAAATGCTACAGATGTGGTAAAACAGGTCACATTGCCAAATATTGTAGGGTTTCAAAGGCGATTAGGAACCTTCATCTTGATTAGTCTCTCCTTAATAAAATAGAAGGAATCTTGCTTATAGACATCGATTCTGTGGTTGCTAAAGACGAGTATGAGTAGATAATTTACAAGTCTTCCAGATGGAACAACCTGACAAGTGATTATCACATGTCTACCATCGAACAGACTATTCTTCCTGAATCGGATCATGAGGAGATCAAACTTATCAATATCAAGTCTATAGAAAAATATAGACAGAAATACAATTATCTCCATTTTGGTTTAGTACAAATTTCCGCTAAATCACTCACCACAGAAGGACTTCACACGTATCTTCTTCTTTGTCTCAGGGACTCTAGGTTCCTAGACTTCAGTGATTCTCTGCTTAGAATGGTAGAAACCAGTCTTTGTAACGGACCAATTTATTTCGATTATTTTCCTAATTTTACACTCTCCCTAAGAGATAGGAACATTTTAGATACATTCTTTTTTCCATCATAGGGATCACAGTTTTTCCATTCACTGGATATATTCTTTTTTGCTGCTAGATCCTGCTAGTTGTGTAGAAGCAAGAGATTTTTGCTGTAAAAATTGAGAATGAGAGACATCTGTGGGTGACAGATATTTCGGTTTCTCAAAGAACCATTTTTCAATTATTGGTACATAAGCTTCAGAAGCACCTTTTCAAGACTTATACCACTTGCAGTGACCTTGAAGGGCTAACCATGGTAGCCCTCTTTGACCTTCTGTCTTGTGAAATGAGAAATTTTGCATATAGATCCATGGGATTTGGAATCTATGGGAAAATTGGAGAAGCATTGGGATATGCTGGTCATGATGAAATTTGGTACAAAATTAATCATATTCTTCTATTACCGGAGAAGGAAAAATATCTATTGTGTGACCATAGATTGGCCGCCGTTGATGTAAAAATCACTAAGGGAAAACGGATGTTAGTTGTCTTCTCCAAAGGATAAAAAATGAATGTTTTCGAAGGGGATTTTGGAATGTGAATGCATTCATCCAGGCGTCGTGGTAGTCATAATAGTTGAAAAATTGAGGTTCAAACGACTGAAAAAGCTTTCTAAGTTTAGTAGGGTGTGTGCTCATTCTTTTGGTAAGATTAGTTTATTAATCCACACCGTTTAATGGGTGACATATGTTTGGGTTTTGTCTAAAAATGGTTTGAATAGACAAGATTTGGTATATGTAAGGATATATTCATAGAACTTCTGTGTATAGGTAGGAGTTTTCTGAATATAATTGGGAGAAGGGTTAAGCATCTTTTTGGCTACTTCTGCTGGGTTAGAATGCCAAAGATCGGACTCTGTTCGAATGTGCAGGTAAGCCATCTCATTCTTAAAATAGTTTGGTTCCTCGGAATAAGGACCTTTCAAAGGAATTGGCAGTGGCACTAGCGAAGAAAGGTATCCTGCATTGTGTGATAGGGCCTTTTGCCGCCACTACTTTGGTTGTGGAGCTTTGTAAAACCACAGGGGTTTTGAGGGGAGATATGAGGCTTCTAGCCGTCACATCCATTAATTGGTTCAATTGTTGTTGTCCTTGTTCTGGATTTGTCATGGATAATGCATTTTTAAATCCTATAAGTTGATACCATCGCAAGAGTTCTTCTATTGTCCATGGGGCAGTCTATAGCATTTGGGCTTGTTGAAGTTCATCTTCTTCAACTATGTATACCCATCTTTTTGGTTGAACAAATGAAATTGGTTTTGGTGAATCCACCAAATATGTTTGAGGAACTCCCTTCATGGCATAATCTGCTAGATTTCTATATTTTCGCTGGCTTGGTCCAACCTCATTTAATGGTTGCTTGTGGCAACTGTCTGTCTTGTGATAGCTCCCTGTTGGGTATCATTATTGATTTTTGGCTGTTTTAAAACAACCAATGTTGAATCTTCCGATGGATTCAAAAATGCTGGTATGGGAGGATCAACTTTCTTTTTCCTAACCATTATCTGCTTTGCAAGAATTCTCTGGTAAGGAAGTCTGGTATGGAATTTGAGCTTCCTTTGATATATTCTATATCAAAATCAAAAATTGATAAAAATAGCTTGCCATCTAGCAAAAATATGTTTTGAGGCAATATTTTGTACATCTTTCTGTAAAACAGATTTAGCTGCTTTACAATCAATGCGCAGTAAAAATTATTGATTTAACAAATCAGCTTGGAATTTAGAGATACACAAGACAATCGCCAAAATTTCCTTTTTGATAGTAGGATAATTTTGTTGAACATTGTTTCAATGTTTGGAGGTAAAAGCAATGATATGTTCTTTATCATTTTTCTTTTTTAAAATTCCTCCATATCCTAAATCTGAAGCATCTCTTTCTACTATTTTGTAGGCAAAAGGATCAGGAAGGGTCAAGAAAGGAAGGTGTTTGACTTTCAATTTGATTTTCTTGACTATGTTGGTATGGTTGTTAGTCCATGGTGGTGGAGGCTTTTTCAGCCGATCGTGGAGCAGTTTTAGTATAATACTAAGACCTGGAATGAAGTTGCAGACATAGTTGACACAACCAAGGAATCTCCGGAGCTGTGTCTTGTCTAGAATTTGATTCGGGAATTTATTAGCAAATTCAACAGACCTTTGTATAGGGATCACAGTTCCTTTTTGGATATTGTGGCCAATAAATCGAATGTTTATCTAGAATAAGCTATATTTAGTTTTGGATAGAACCAGGCCATTTTCTCTAATAGTATTAAAGAAAATATTTAAATGTTTAAAATGTTGGTCAATGCTTGTGGAGAATACAAGAATATCGTCAATATAAGTAAGAATAAATCGTGAAAGAGGATTGAAGACATCGTTCATGATTTTTTGGAATTCAGAAGGAACATTTTTCAATCCGAAAGGCATAACATTCCATTCATACTATCCGAATGGGACAATGAAAGCGGTCTTGTATTGATCTTTAGGGTCGATTTGGATCTGCCAGAATCCTGATTTTAAATTGAATTAGGAACAGATAGATGAGATCTTTGTAGATCTGCTTGGAATAAGCCACCACATCCATTAATTGGTGTTTTGTAAGCAGTGGCAAACAGCCTTCCTTATGAACCTGACTAAGTTTGGAAAACTAATACCAGTGAAGAAGTTATTTCCGAACTTCCTCGTCACAAGGATTTTCTACAACTTTTGCCAATACCTCTGTTACAGCTGCTCCTTTTATACATACAGACACACACACTCTCTCTCTCACACACACACACACACACACACACACACATATATATATATATATATGTACGAGTAGATTACAATCTAACCATATTACATAGCTATAAGTAGATAGAATCATGTAATCCCCAAAAATGAGTCGTGATGTGAAATAAGGACAGAAGTGCGATTCCGAAATAGTTACAACGTTCTTTATGGCTAACTAATATAGAATACGAAGGATAACATAGCAAGCGGCCAAGGAATAAGGATTGGTTATTGTAAGGAGTTACTCACGAACTTATACGTTTATGAATACGAGTTTATCTATTAATGATTGAATGATGCTTGCATGAGTAATATGAAATGAATATGTATAAGACATGATTCCTACGGATAGTCTTATGAACGTGTAGGTGTACAGCGAAGCCCTATGGACGGTCCATGAATGCATATGTGCATAATGAAGGTTGGTTATGGACGACAGTCTCAGTTGCACGCATAGGGACCTCAGTATAGTGAGCTATATGGACGGTCTACTATGTTACGCGTACGAGCCACCAACTATTCATGATTGTTGTGAGCCGAACGGACGGTCTACTATGTTACGCGTACTAGCCACCAGCTATTCATGATTGTTGTGGTCTATACAGATGGTTTACTATGTTGCACTTCGAATCACTGGTTATTCTTGTTGAGTGAGCCTTATGGACGGTCTCTACTGAATCCCGTAAGTGCCACTTTTATGTTTTAGTGTAGCCCTAGAGATGTTTGATCTGTTTGAGGTAAGTATTCAGATATAAGGTATGATGGCTAGAAGAATGTTATAGATAAAGTTACATAATATGATGGTTTCTACTACAATAGCATATGGGAGCAAGTTCAGGTATATCACGACGCGAATTAGATGTATATAAGACAGTCACGACATTAGATGCTCTTGTCCAACGAAGCATTCCCTTTTCAGTACACATACTTTGTAAGGTGTCACGACCCCAATTTCCCTCCGTAGGATAAGAGAACCCGTCGCTGTCTCGGCTGTACTACCGGACTACTTCATGCATGCTCCACTTGGCTCGGGGGGATATAGCTCAGTTGGTAGAGCTCCGCGACACAATTATCAGGGGCGCGCTCTACCACTGAGCTAATAGCCCATCGTGCGAGCCTCCCGTGATGGCACCTAGTCTCTAAGACTAGGTAATCCTAACATACATGCAAAATTTAACTGAGATAATGGTTAAACTTTCAAATTAACCAACCACGATCATATAGAGGACTTCGCAACTCAACAAAACAAACTCCCAAATTTGGTGATACCAAGTCACAAGCTCTACAAGAATTTATTGAACATGCCTATACAATATTATCTATAAAAGAAGAAAAATAAAATAGAACTAGATAGAGGGTGACTCCGAGGCCTGCAGACGCCAGCATGTATACCTTGAAGTATGTGATCCAAGTGTGATTCACCAGTGCCTAACCTGATATGAAGTACCTGGATTTGCACATAAAGATGTGCAGATACATAGCATGAGTATACCACAATGGTACCCAGTAAGTATCAAGCCTAACCTCGATAAAGTAATGACGAGGCTAGGTCAAGAACCTACTGGAATAAATAAGTAACTGAACAGGTATATGACATTATGAGAATTAAAAAAATAATGGAAATGATACAATGAAGAAATATAACGAGAATAGCTACACTAAACTAAAGCAATTAAGCACATCACGGAAGAAAACACATAACAAAAATTCCAAGGAAGCAAAGCAAACAAAACGAAAGTGAGGTAAATGAAAGGTATCAACAAGATTCATTACCAAGGTATCGCCTCGTAGTTTTATTTCACAATCAAGTCACAATCTTTTCTTATATCACTGCGAAAGCCTTGCGTTTCGTTTTTTTTTTTTGAAAAATTATTTTTCCGAAATAGCTACCCGCATTTAGCCCACCTTATCACACCACGTGGCTTCAAGTAGTTCCCCTACTAGCGACGCGCGTATCAAACCCACTTTATCTCACCGCATGCATTTTAACCCCAATCCTTATACCACCGCATGCGTATCAATATCACAATATATCATAAATCGCACCTCAAGTGCCCAATACCACAACTTGCAAAAGAGATCAACAGTAATAGTGTTTCCACAATAAATAACCCATGACTCAACCACAACATGTGCAAGAGTTCAACAATAGCAACCGAAAGTGAAAAACTCAACAAAAATGATATTTCAACAAATTTATAACTTTGCCTCAATGTGAATCACAACCTTTATAACTTTAACACCAAATTCAACAACAATATATTCCAAGAAATATCAAATTCAAGTAAAGGAACTCAATGGTTAAATAGTGAACTTCAACTAAAGATGTAAAGACAATTTGTAATAAGTGATAAGACAAGTATTAACAATATCAAGTAAAGCATGTGAAGATAGACTAATGATGATGAATATAATATGTTATGGCAACATAATTAAAGGCATGGGAAGAATCTTCATAGCTAAAATCGGTCAATTACCATATTTAGCCCATGCACACACTACTCATCTTGCGTACACGGCTTCCACATATCAAAATTAACACAACAACACCAATCCTAAGGGGTAATTTCCCCTACGCAAATTTTAGGCAAGAAACTTACCTCAAACACGCTAACTCAATCCACTTGTAAGCCTTTCCCGGGATTATCCAACTTCAAATGGCTCGAATCTAGCCAAAACAACTTCATACCATAAATACAAACTATATGAAGCTATTCCGAACAATAAAGTTTCAATCTTTAAAGAGAAACAAAAAGTCAACTCAAGAAGTCAACCCCGGGCTCATGTCTCTGAACCCAACCAAACTTACAAAATCCGAATACCCATTCAATAACGAGTCCAACCATACTAAAACTAATCAAATCTGACTTCAAATCGCCTTTCAAATCCCCAAAATTTGGTCTAAGAAGTTTCAAAAATTTTTCCCAAATTTTTCAACTCAAATCACTAATTTAAATGACAAAAATAATAGTAGATTCATGTATAATAGCCTAAATCTAAGTTAGAATCAATTACCCCGATGATTTCCTTGAAAATCTCTCGAAAATCGCCACAAACATAGCTCTCTAGGTCAAAAGATGAAAAATAAAATAAGCCCTCGTCTCTAGCCTTATCTGCCCAGTGATATCCGCTTCTACATTCAAACTGTCGCACCTGTGACACCACACCTGCAGAACATCCATCGCAGGTGCGGCTCCTACTAAGGCCATAAAATTTTGCTTCCGTGGACAATAGAGAAAACTTGCGCACTCGCACCTGCGAAGTGAATCTGCTTCTATTACCCCTAGCCGTCCAGGCCACATCCGCTTCTGCGACCAAATTCTTTGCACCTGCCAGCTCGAAGATGCGAAAAACACCTTGCATCTACGGTCACTTCCAGGCCCATAGCTCTTTGATTCTACGATCAACCACATGCACCTGTGTGTCTGTACCTACAGCTAAACCTTCCGCAGGTGCGATGATACCAGAACAGCAGCAGCTTCAGCAAATCAACCAAGTCAAAAAAATAATCCAATTTCAATTTGATTCGCACCCGGGACCCCCTAGTACCCCATTTGAATATACCAACAAGTTTCAAAACACAAAACGGACCTACTCGAGGCCAAAATCACAACAAACAACATCGATTCTACGAATCGCAACCCAATTCAAGCCTATTAAAACTATAAACATCCGACTTCCAAAACTAATGTCGATTCATACCAAAACAACTCTGATTGGCCTCAAATTTTGCACACAAGTCACAAATGACATGACATACCTATTCTAACTTTCGAAATCAGAACCCGACCCCGATATCAATAAATTCAACTCCCTGTCAAACTTTTCAACCTTCCCAACCTTCAACTTTCTAACTTTCATCAATTCAAGCTGAAACAACCTACGGACCCCCAAATCCACATCCGGACACGCACCTAAGCCAAAAATCATCATATGAAGTTATTGGAACAATAAAAACTCTTTTCCGTAGTCATTACGCAAAAATCACACTACGATCAACTCTTTCAACTTAAACTTCTAACTTTGGGACTAAGTGTCCCGTTTCACTTCGAAACTCACCCGAACCAAAACCAAACACTCCTAGCAAGTCAATAACCAAAATACAACATACAGGAGGAAATAAATATGGGAACGTGGCTAAAATACTCGAAATAATTTGCTGGGTCGTTACATAAGGTAAGTTAGATAATTCAATATTGCGTATATGTTACGAGTCACTAAAAGGTAAGTATGATTTTCGAATTTCATTGACCCTCCAAATTACTTTCAGTATATCATATACACATGTCAACTCAGTTTCAATTCAGCTATTCATATGTTATCTGCCTTACATACTTAGTACATTTCTTTGTAGTAATGTCTTATCGTTGGGGCACTGCATTCATGCCTGCATGTTCAGGTATCCAGTTCGACGGGCTCATATCATCAACGTAGTTGATATTCAACTGAGGATTTATGAAGCTCCATTTCATCCGGAGTACAGCCGAGTCTAGGGGTTATTAGAGTGACATATGTATATATATACGTATGGGTAGGTCGGAGCCATGTATCGACCATGTTATGTCAGTAAGGTATTCATACACGCTTTTGTAGATGCATGGACACTTGTGGGCAGTTAGTCACTATTTGCAGCATGATGTACAGGGTGAGGCCTCGTAGGTTGAGTTTAGGCAAATCAGTAACCATAGATAATAAGTCTCTATGTAAATGAGGCAATGGGTGCCTGTCCACCTCACCTAGGTTGGTGTAGTGAAAAAGTGACATCAGTGTAGGTCGTGTACTAGGGAGTCTACAAAGTTGTGTCATAGAGTCTCACTTATGGGTGTGTTGCATGCCACACTTATAATTGAGAGGCTACTGGGCATTTAGGAAGGGTTACCATTCTTTCGTTTCTAGATCGTGCCATGGAGCTGAGTCAGAAGAAGTCAGTATGAAGTTCCCGCCGGATTGTGTATGCACCAGAGGTGCAAGTATTATAGTAGAGCTTTAAAGTGTGAATGTGAATTCCACCTATGTGGAAGAGAGGTTATGAAAGCGATAGAAGATACGATGTGATATTTAAAGGTAAGTAAGGTAAAGGTGAAGAAGGTACGAGATACTCAAGTACCGAAGGTTGTGAATAATCCAGGCTTCAGATAGAGGGCTAGAAGCGTTGTGATTCAGTATCTAGAAATTATAGTGGTTTCGTCAGTACCATATCTTCCTGCCTATGGTTTCCAGTTATCGAAAGGTCTAGTTAACAGAGTAAAGAAGATTTAGAGGCAACATGATGTCTCGCTTGAGGTTCCAGAATAACATAAGGAAATTTATGGTGCTAGCAAGTTAAACGAAGATTGCGAGTAGTAAAAATTGATATGTATTAGGTCGCAAGCTAAAGTATGGTTGAGCAATATGGTTTTAGGTAGACAGGAGTAAGGATAATAAAAGGTGAGTGAGAAGGTGGCGAGAATAGGTAAGCCCTCGGGATTAAGCCCATCAAAATAAGAGAGCTTATGGTTTTTGTAAGTTATAGAAAGCTCAATATAGCCTAAATGAACTCGGAGGAGTTTAAGACTAGGAGCGCTTAGAAGAGATGGAATGTGGCCCTGGTAGTAGAATAAGAGAGTAATTGTGATAAATGATAAGAGGATGACGTTTAGGCCTTCAATTGAGTAATGATTCAAAGAGAAGGTATTTCATGCATACACGGGATTAGAATACCCCCCATAAGATGAATCACGTTGAGATGCTATGAAATACAATTATTGAAGTATAGTATTGTCCCTAGGTGGATAAGGCAAATAACTTCAGATGTTCCCCAATGAGACGTGAGCCCTAGTGACAATGTATTATGTAAGAGATTTCAAGTTATCAGTTGTAGATTATAGATCAACATTAAGGTAAATCAACAATAGATGGATAAAAAATCCAAAGTATGAGATGAGATTAGCCTTTCATTTTTAAGATGAATAGTAATGAGGAAGCATTAAAGGACTAAGATTTATACATATAAGATAAGCAGCGAGAGAGTAAATTGGAGTCGTCCAGCACACCTCGGTAATAATAAACTGAAACTATGGTATATGACCTACCTAGATGTAGTAAAGTCATAAGGATAGATAACCGAGGCTATGAAATAAAATATAGCAATAGTCGTAAGTTCGACAAAGTAACAAAAGAACTTTAGTACACCTATAGATTCCAGAGGAACGACTTGTCATAGTTCTGTATATATGTTCACAAAGTGAGGCCTAGAGATTTGCTAAAAGTTGGAGGAAAAAGGAAAGAAGATTCGCATAGGCGTGCATACAAGGACAGAGTCGTACATGCTGCATGACAGAAGGTAGCAACAATTACAAGATTGGAAGAATTCCGACCACATGTTGTGGTGTGAGAAAGAGGCCCAAAGGAGAGAATGCCCTGGCCTTTGGATTTTTTCAGAGAATAGTTGCCTAGATGGAAAGGATAGTATTAAAGTATTCTTAAGAACTGTTACGAGACTAATAAGCGCATCAGTCAACATTCAGGGACGAATGTTCCAAATAGGGGAATTATGTTACACCTCGTGTTTTTATACGTAAAAGTACGTCGTACATCAATTGATGTAAGCTCGAAAATGAGATTATCTTTGAAATTACATAAAGTAAGTTAATCATATTACCATAGATATTACAAATATTTAAGATCATGAACTGCAAGTAGTGAGAGTGTTGGAAGGTTTAGAAGTTAAACGAATCGAACAAAATAAGTTTCGCCGAAAGTCGGGAAGTTGGGAATATTATAACCGGTACTTTTGGGGTGAAAATTGGGTTCTTAACATGATAATAAGGTGATTTTATGAGGTAATTTAGTTGTATGATAGTCGTGTGTTAAGTTTTGAAGTTAAGCGAGTTGTAAAATAAAAGTTGACGAAAGTCGTCTCAAGTTACATTCATAAATTATACTGAAATTTGGGTTTATTGTCATTAAGATTTTATCCAGATATACTTAGAGTTACTTGGGGGGAAATTGTTCATCGATACGACGTTGGAGTAGAAAGATATTCGCATTTTCGTAAAACTACGCAGGCAACCCCGTTGGGACCCACTTCAGGTGGCTACCAACTTTACTTATAAGACGTTTCAGCCTCACTTCTGGTCATTTCTCACCAAAACATCATCCATAAGCTCTTCAAGACCCTCTCTCACATATCTCCAGGATCCAAGAACCAAACTCAAGGGAAATCAACTCAAATCATTATCAAAAGTGTTAAAGACTACAAAAGAACACTTCTTTGATGTTATGGTATGATTGAGGGCTATTGTGCACTAATTTGTGATAAGTTTTCGAGTTTTAGCTGTTGTCCAAGGTATGTATAACTTCTTTTTGATTGTGCCTGAGGTTAATCTTGTGTTGGTTGTGTTGCTTGAGAAAAAATCCATAACATAGCACTTAAAAGAATATGAGACATGGTTATCTTTTTGTTGGACCATTTTGTGGCTACATATATGGTTTGTGGGGATGGACATTTTGAGAAATAATTTGATAATATTATGACTGCTGTTGTTAAGCTTTTCTAGGTGTTAATTAAGTTGATTAAAGAAGAAAACATGAAAAACAAGTGATTGGCAATAAAAGTTAAGGTGCTAGGTGTGTGTATATTATTCTTATAAATTTTGGGCTGAAAATGAAGTGGTAAACATAAGTATAATATTATTGATATTGTAAGCAGATTCATGAAGAAGAAATTGAATTCAAACGACCGTAAACCGAGCTTGCCGCTCGTTGGAATTGTTAAAGTATTTTGAAAAGCTTATATGAGTATTGTGAATGTTGTTTGGGTTGTTGTTGGCTGTTGTGACTTCTAATAGAAAGTGGGCTACATGCACATGTGCACCAATGGATTCAAAAGACTTGGAGGGGAAGCAAGAGAAGATAGTTTTTATAGTTCAAGTAATATCAAAGCGGTAAATGAGTTGTAATTAGCACATTAGGCCCAAAACCTATAATAACATCAAATCAGTAAAATCCAAGTATAAATTGCACTCCAAGCTGGAATTCTGTACCCTGAACCAGAGATTCTGGCTTCATTCCCAGTAGAGTTGCCAGAGCTGTCACACATCATTTTTTTCGGAGATTGTGGAAAAAAGTTTTTTCAATTAGAGTGACATTATTTGAAAAGGGATTCATTTTATTTAATTTAGGAACCATTTGGAATTATTTTTTTTTGGTGTTCCAAGTTACCATTTATAAAATCCCATTCAAGGAAAGTTTTGACTCCATTTATGGTCTGCGGACACAGAAGATCAGGTAAGGAATTCTGTTGACTGGGAAGAAGGTATGAGACACTCCCCGAGTCATGTGGTTCTATTGGGGTCACTTAATAATTTATACTTGGCTAAATTAATTCCGGATATTACATGTTTTAAGGATTTTATGCATTTTCGCTTTTATTTGCTTCATTATCAAATTATGGTAATTATCTTGAAACAAGTCACGCATACATGTACTTGTCTTGTTTGCGCGCCAAAATTATGGCATGCGTATGTGTACATAATTAAAGGCACATTATTATTATTATTATTATTATTATTATTATTATTATTATTATTATTATTATTATTATTATTAGGATTTTAGACGAGCCGCGGGAACGCGTCCTTTGCCCTTTAATTTATGAATTATAACTATGCCGCACAAACGTATACATAGCCATAGTTATTAATTATTAAGACGCACCTAAAGCATGCTAGTGTATTTGATAGTTATTTCCTTAATTACATGGCATAAATATATATAAATGGACAGTGTGCTAACTCAGCTTTGGGACTGGTAGATTATCTTTCGGCTCAATCTTTTTAATTCTAATTGAGCAAAATTCATTTGTAGCCACTCGGGCCAAAAATATATCACCTGGTAGCCACAAAATGACCCCATACAAGTCATAGCCTAAAAGAAATAATAGCAGCTAGCAACTGAAAAAGTTGAAAACATACGCTCAACGCAAATGGATAGGAAATCACTCTTAATCGATTTTGGATCCTAAATTCACACATTCAGTATGGAATCTTCAACCCCTAAACAGTATGAAAGTCGCTCAGATATTCACATTGTCAAAAGAATTCTAGGGTTTCTGAAGAGTAAACCCAGAGCAGAGCTCCAAAAAATTCACGATGAAATTCAAAGTTATTGAATAATTGCAGCCTACAATCAGGTTAATAGAGTTGAGATTTTGTTCTAAAATTTTGATATTGATACAAAATTGACAAACTCAACTAATGTCTATGGAGATTGTGAATGTCGGAACTACTGTTTCAATTGTGATTTCGATTTTACTTCAACACGGTGGTGAGTAGGAAAGTGAGAGTAAATTTATTAATTTCCTTGTTAATGGCGTGCTGATCAATTCGGACTGTAGCTATGAGTACTTTGTTGATGATATATACAAGCAATTGGGTAAGGATTCAATTACAAGTGAGATGGAGATGAAAAAGAAAACCTGGATATCACTGAATATCCATTATACATAACGTTAAAAACTGCGCATTCAGGTGCTGAATGTTCATATTCAACTTCATACTTGAGTGGTAACTTACTTGCAACAACTTCAGCTAGTTTACAATGTCACAACATAGAAGAAATACACGGAACTAATATTGTTGAGATGATGGATAATCATGGAAAAGAAAACAAAGTTGAGATGATGAAGGAAAATTGTATAATAGACAACCCACAACATGATGAAATTGCAGAAGGTCAGTTGTATTGGGACAAAGATACACTCCTTAGTGTAATAAAGCACTACATAATATGAGAAAATATATCTTTATAGTGGATAGATCATCTACAACGAGGTATGATTTCTACGTGTGAGATTGCACTTCTTTGTAATTTTGTGTATACTTCTTGTATAAAAATTATAATTATTGTATAATCAGATTGCATATGAGTACTGCTTGTTTATTTGAGACACAAGTGTAAAAATCTGAAGAAGTGCATTATCGTAACACTATATTATAAATAGGTACTGTCTTACATGCGTGGATGAAAGCTGCAAATGAAGTCTTAGATCTTCAAGTCTACACAAATCAAATGTCTTCAAGGTTAGACGGTTCAATGATGTTCACACTTGCCCGGAGACGGGTAGATTGTTTTCACAATGTCATGCTACTTCGTCAGCTATTGCAAAAATGATCTGCAACAAATATGCCAATCCAAAAATAATATACACACCAGTAGACATCATGAATGACATGAAACAACAGCATGGGATTAACATGAGTTACGTAAAAGCTTATAAAACAAAATAAAAGGCGCTTGAACTGCTAAGAGGGATACCATGCGAATCTTATAGTAAACTACCGAGTCACTTGTATATGATAAATATGAGAAATCTTGGTTCTGTCACAACGTTACATAAATATGAGGAGGGGCGCTTCATGTATGTTTTTGTAGCACTAAATGCATCAATCATAGGATGGCAATACTGCTACCCTATTGTACTGGTTGACGGGACATTCCTTAAATCATCACATAAGGGGACAATGTTAACAGCTAGCACACAAGAAGCAGTAGGTGATTATATCGCAGTCTAATATAATAATTATATATGGTATAAATAGTTCTTGTCTGTGTATAAAGAAATTAACATGTGGATTCTTTCTTATTTTCTTAACCATGTAAAATTTTTCCAGTAGCATATGCTATTGTCGGTTCTGAAAATGATGCTTCATGGGAATGATTTTTAAAATGTTCAGACAGGCTTTTGCGGAAAGGGAAAGAATGTGCATCGTATCCGATCGTCATGCAAGCATATTGAGGGGTAGGTCGATTGTGTATCTAGAGGTATCTCACTGTGTATGCAGCTTCCATCTTTGGAATAACATAAAAGAAGCAGTTCAAGAAGAACCATGACCGGCTGAGGAATATATTCTTTGCAATGATCAGAGCATACAAAATTGAAGATTTTAATCGCCTCATGCAAGATATGGACGCATTGATAAAAGGGTAAGGGGTTACCTGTTCCAAGTTGGTTATGAAAAGTGGTCCATAACGCATTCCACTATTAATAGATCCATGGTGATGACATCAAATATTGCTGAGTCACTCAACACAAGAAATAGAAGAGGCAAGATAGCTACCAATCATGAGTTTGCTAGATTACATGATGAATTTGGTTATGGAATGGAATAATACAAATAGAATGACTAAAATGAGTACATTTACTGGCATAGGAAAAAAGTATAATGAAGTACTGAAGGAAAATAACAGTTTGTCGCAGAAGATGACGGTAAATATTCTTTTATCATGACTTAATTCATACACCTGAATAAAATACTTTGACAAAAATGCATTAATACTTGTCATACTCCTGTTTTACAAATGATATCTATTTAAATTTAGGTGAGGCCTTCAACCAATTATGTATATATAGTGATGGATGCTGAAAAAAGGCGGAACATAGTCTACATGAAAAAAAGAAAATGCTCGTGCAAAAGATTTCAAGTGGATGAGATTCCTTTTCCACATGCTATGGCGGTATTGGACTACACACACATAGAAGCACCCAAATATTGTTCTGCCTATACACCAAGAAATACTTCAAAAAGACATATGAAGTGCCAATTAATCTACTTCCAGATGAGACTTCATGGGACCTTACAATAGAGGTGTTAGATAATGTGGTCCTACCACCGATCGTGAAGGGCAAATCAGGAAGACCGACTAAGTCGTGACGCAAGGGACTTTATGAATATATATGTATATTGAAGCAGTTACATGTGTACGGTGGGGAAAACAACGACACAACAGAAGAACATGCAGGAATGCTCGAAACAACTAGTAGATGTTGCTATAATTATTTAGTGTTTTGTAACTTTTTTCCTTGTGAATGTTACAATTAGAATATTGGAAAAATAATGAGATTTGCTATTAGATTCTCTCTAATGTATGAATAAAGATATTACTTTTTGTCGTAATGAAAGAATTAGTAGAAGTTTTATTCCAAATACCATTAAATTAATATTTATATCCTTTAAGTTGTTATTCTGCTTGCCAAAAATGGTATATGATTAAAAAATATGTTTATACAATATAAACTATTACTATATAATTTATATACAAAAATAGACTGTCACTATATAATTTATATACAAAAATAGACCGTCACTATATAAAAAATATACTAAATAGACTATCACTATACAAAAAATTTACCAAATAGACTGTCAGTATACAAAAAAGACTGTCATGATACAAAAGATATACAAATAGACTGTCACTATATAAAATATATACAAAATAGACTATCACTATACAATTTATATACTATAGATTGTCAGTTTACAATTTATATACAAAAATAGACTATCACTATACAATTTATATACAATAGACTATCACTATACAAAAAATATACAAAATAGAATGTTACTTTACAAAAAATTATACAAAATGGACTGTCACTATACAAAAAATATACAAAATAGACTGTCACTATATAAAAAATATACAAAACAAATACTATCACTATACAAAATATATACAAAATAAACTGTCACTATACAGTTTATATACAGCTTAACTACCCCCACTATACAGTTTATATATAGTTTAGCTACCCCCAAAACTTCATTCACAAAACTGCCTATAACAACTGAGCAACACCCGCTAAATTTGCAAAACTTGGCGAAATAGATTAAAACTGTAGAAATTACAAAACTAAAACTGTAGATATTACAAAACTGCACAAAAATCTGAAACTTCCAAAATTTCACTATTAACTGAAAACAAACAAGTTGCAATTAAAAATAATATTCAACATTAGCATTTCAAACATATTGTTCAAAAATATCCTAAAAAATATATAAATTGCGATATAACTATGCAACTGTATCCAATTATAAGGCAGTACCAGAACCAGACTACTTCATCTTAAACTACATGTGAATTTTTCGCTAAAATATCCCAAAGTACTTCATCTTGCCCTTCAACTTGCCCTTTTTCTTGATGTCCTTCAAAGTCTCGTCATCACCAACAGCATCCGACTTGCCTTTTTCTTGATATCTTTCAAAGTCTTGTCATAACCAACGTCATGCGACTTGCCCTTTTTATTGTTGTCCTTCAAAGCCTAGTCATCACCAACAAAATGCGACTTGTCCTTTTTTGTCAGATCCGCCATTCCACCAGTAGACTCATCGTCACTAACTGCACGTGCTCTTTGTTACTTCACTCCATAATCCCATAACAATATACCATATCGGTTCCATATCCCATCAATATTAATACATTTAGGAATAATGCTGCCTTAAATGATGTACTCAGCAAATGCAGCAACATAAACACCACAGTTACTACATACAAGGTCGCAAATAAACGTTGAATAAGTTAGTATAACATCCAAATAGGAATTCATGTACAAGAATAAATAAGAATCAGAAATATCCAATAATAATTTATGTGTTATCTTGCGTTGGCAACCCATCAACGACATGAATCTCAAAAGGATCAATGGCGGGAATTCCCATAGGATTTTCCTTTGTGTCCCAGAAGCCAATACGATGAAAAAAATATGGGAGCAACACTGAGTATGGCTCAAATTGATCTTCGAACTGCACTATTTTGCCGTGCGCCACTCATGGAATCATATACATAAATGCGCAGATCTTTGAATGACAGTCTCGCCAATATCCAGTGCCACTTATCAGATAGATTAATAGGGAAATGACTTCATCAACAGTACAACAAGGAACGTTACATCTTAACCAATACCCAAGTATATACTCAACAATTGGATTTGTTTCAGTAATCAAATTCATGTCTCTGTTTTTCTCCAAAAACTCTTTGTACAAATTCCAAATCAAGTAGTTAAACCAACAGTCAGTAGTTGTGAATCTTATTAGAACATCAGCACCGTACTTCCCTTTCTTTCTCAAATAGTAAAAAAGTAACATCAATATGCTGAAATATGAATAAACACACATAGTCAGAAAATTACATTATATATATTTTATATATAAACAGATTATACATTTTACAGAAGATACTGCAAATATAAATAGAAGATACTCTTTTAAGATGAAAACTATGTTTTCTATTTCCGTTATTGTTCTAGTCCTTTCTTCTGCCTACTATCCAAGAGTTACCAAATCCAATTTCTTATTTATTACAGATAGAATCTATTTGTAATTACAACATGATAAAAGAAAAAAAATAGTATTTATGCTAACAAATTAACATCAATATGCTGAAATATGAAGAACCATTATCGTGTTGACTTACTGAATCACACAGGGGTAGGCCGGGATATGCAAATGTGAAGAACCATTTTTTTCTTCAATATCATTAACTCCAAATTCAAAAATTTTATTTAGCTTATTGCTAATCTATGTATAAACACCATCTCTAATGAATCATGATAAAAAGATATAGTTCATAACACGAAACAAGAAAAATAAACAAGAAAAAGAAAAGAAAAAGAAAAAACTGAAACATAAAACTTACGGCGTATTAGTCCTTAAGCCTCTATTGATAAAAGTGTTCCACTTACACAATATTCTAAAATCAACAGGATTGTCAACGTTTCCCTGAAAAGGACACTTTATAGTGAAGATGGGTTATTTGGCTTATTTGTCAAGATTGGTTTTTTTGACTTGGTTGGCTTATTTAGAGCAACTTGGATGGTGCCACCAAAGCCAAACGTGTTCTTGAATGGTGACTTCATGACCCCTACTGGTTTCCTTTCTCTAGGGATCATTTCAGGTATGTCATGATCAACAACAACTATACGATCTTCCTCCATAGTAGCAATATTTTTCTCCACTCCTAAACAATTACCATGTACAATATTTTGATCAAAATACATTTGGTTGATTGCAGTGATTTGAGCCTCGGCATCGCTAGTCCAGCCATTGTCCCCACCAACTTCCTCACAACTATTTTTACCAACTACTTCCTCACAACTATGTTTGCCAACAACTTGTACAGAATCCTCCACCAAATCCCCATATTAGTAGTATTTTTCTTTACTTATGCAATATTAACTACACTATCAACATCTACATCATTTTTGACAAAACTTCTAGGTAATTGCAGTGATTTCAGGCTCGAAATCCCCAATCCAGGCTTCATCATCACCAGCTCCTTCACTACTTTTACCAGCTCTTATAGAATCCTTCACCACACCCTCCATAACATCAACAATTTGCTCTAGACTTACCTCATTGCCAACATTTTTCTTTACAACTTCCTCACTGCCAATATTTTTCTCCATAACTTCCTCACTACCAAAATATTTCTCTGCGACTTCCGTATCACCAAAATAATCATTATGAATATCCTCAGTATCATGATTCTTATGACTATCATGATGGTCGTCGTCTTTTATATCACCCTGTTCAGGAAAAATATATAAAAAGTTGTCAAAATAATAGTAATAGATAAAAATAACAAATAAGCATAGTCATGAGAATACCTTTGAATCATTGCGTTCACCTAGAGCTTTAAAAACTTTTCAAATGAGGAAATCATTAACTGCTTCAAAGATGAAACTTTGTCGTTGACCTATAAAAGAAAAAGTGAAACCGAAAATCAATTGAGTTGTCAGAACTGCTCAAAACCAAAATAGAACTGTACCTCGTTGATTTCACTTCTTAGAAGTTTCAGCTCATTGTCGCCTGAACTCAAGTTACTGGGCTCTGGATCCGAATTGTTTATAGATTGTGATTCCAGCTTATTTTTGAGCTGTGGATTTGGATTGTTTATAGGTTGTGATTCCAGCTTCATTTTGGGTAGCTTCTTAGCATTTTTTTTAGGTTGAGTGTTGAAATCATAAACATCATCTCTTGATTAACTTTAGGCACGGCTCCAGATTCGATATTTATCTCATTTAATCTTCATACAACAGGACAAAATCATGCAATTCAAGCCTTGTTTGTTCAACATTTCTTGGGGCAATGTTACCAAACACGAACTACAAATCAAAAAATAAATAACTTAGCAATCATGAAATTTAAAAAAAATAAAAGACAACCAATATATTATTTGCAGAAACTACACATCATACAATTAATTGATATTATATATATTAAAGGTATAAAATGTATCAAAAATAAATTCATATGCATTGCTACAAAATATTGTAAACTAAACAAAAATATTTTTTTACTTGAAAAGAAAAAATTCTTTCCTCAACCTCTTAAAGGTCACTTTTTTCTTTACAGTCCAAATTAGTATGCGTGGCACAAGATCTCTAATCCGGTAAGCGAGGTTTTTATGAGTATAGGAGCAGCATTCATAAAACCAACACTGAAATGCTAAAGGTAGACCACCATATGGGTACATCTCTCTCCTGCTATGAACCTTATCCTTCACTGTCTCCAAGCATTGAAAATCACTTTTCCCCAATGGAATGTCTCAAAATCACCATATTCAACCAATAGAAAATCATCCTTTGTTATGAAATCATCATTCGTAATAGAAAATAAGAAACTGTGAATGAAATACAATATTACAATCTTTAATGCGTCCTCATCAGATTTTCACATATTTTGAATGAAACAATCAGTTAATAATTTTTTAGAAACTTTCGACATGCTTGGAAAGTACAATTCTATCAACCGACTCGACTGGACAGATTCGTAATCTGTATTGGGATCACCATTACACTTTAAACCTGTGATGATACAAAACTCTGCAAGTCCAAAGCGCAACTTGGTGCTATTCACTTTAATCCATAACTCATCATCTTCGCGTGAAACTACTTCCCTAAGCAATAGTGAATGGATAACTTGATTATATACAAAAACTTCGAGCAAGTCCATAAAATAACCAAAACATGTTCTTCTAAACATCTCAAGCTGCTGATCATCCAAGTATCTTTCAAATGCTTCACTATACTACAGATTGTATGCAAACTGATACGAGTACTATAATGATCACCCAAAGGAACATAGTAATCCCAAAGCTGCAGAAATTACAAAAATATAAATATATATAAGCTTCATCACAACCACAAATATGCACTTTAAATATTATTTAACACTATGTGGATAGATGATACACTTTACATACAAATTGCACATTACTTATCGACTTGATACAAATTATATACAATATGAAAAAAAAATGATACATTTTATATAGAAATATGAAACATAACTGCTATATTGGATAAGTTTTCTACATACTAAAATAAACTAAGCACACAGAGGTCAGAGATATATCATTAGAAAATACCTTCAAATCAACTGAGCTAGAACAATTTTGATCAACGTGAACTTTTCCCTTTTTGATGGAACAACATCCCCATTCCTTTTAGCCTTCCTTTTAGAACCTTTACCCTTATCCTTCACAACATCCGTTACCATCATTTTAATCTTTCTTTTTGAACTCGTTCCTTTTTCAAGAACTACACGCGGAGCAGTTTGTGACCTGGTTACTCTATCAGTAGGAGTCCCGCTTGAACGAGTCCTTCTATTAGTAGGAGTACTTTGTATTGCTTCAATAGGGATATTTTGCATTGCTTCAACAAATTTAGGGTTGCATGCTCCAAATCGCACCCAAATTCTGTAAATCAACAAAATCTTCATCATTATTCCTATTGAAACTAGGGTTATATTTCACGAATTTACCAGCTAATTTCATAATATTTGCAGATGCCCTCAACTTTAAATTTTTCAACAAAGCCTTCTTTTCCTCCATTATAGACTTGACTATGAAAAAAATTCGAAAACCTACTGAAATTTAGACTTACATTAAGAGCAAGAATAAAAATAGAGAAGTTGTGTTTGAGAAGAAACCGGTGTTTCGAGATAACCGAGTGGAATGGAAAAAAATGTAAGTTAAAAGGCGTGGGTGGGTCAGTGTCTTATGGATGGTTTATGGGCTATTAGATGTAATATGTTTGGGTCAGAGGGACATTTCGGCTCTATGAAAAAAAATATGGGCTATTAAAATTTTGAGGGGTTATAGAGGGTAGTTTTCTCATTCTAATTCACCAGCAAATCCTAACATCTAGCCCAACAAGGTCAAGGCCTTCTTAAAATCATATGGCCCACTATTTATTAGAGTTGGCCAAAATATATGCAGCAAATCATACAAACCCATTTGGTTTATTAATTTTTACAGCTTTCTTCTCCAAGGTTCCACAAAATAAATTAATAATAAAAAATAAAACTTATCGTAATGACACATTCTCTAATAGAAACACAACAGATTCGAGCAATATTCGATAAAATTCTGAACCTCTAAACAAATATATTCAGAACATGGATTATCCAATTAAGAAAGTGAACAAAAGTATGCTAACACAGAATGAAACAACACGATTAAGTATTCGCCTAGACTAATTAGAATGAATTAAAATAAATGAAGTGAGAAATGGACCTTTTATTGCTGAAATTTTCCAACATTTACAGTGACGGAGAAGCTATAAAAACAGTCAGCCACATGCAAGCTTTGAATCAGAAACTCGAACCAGAATTGTCGACCTCGAACGGACTCAGCTCGACTGGGGGTTTGAATGGTGGTTCCGGGCAGATTTTCTTGCTGGTTTGGTGGTGGAAAGAAAGCTTTGTTTTGCTGGTTTTCATGGTGAGGAAGAATGGTGGTTTTGGCACTATTTTCAGCTGGGTTTAGGGTGGAGTTGGGCAGCTTTTTGCAGCTAAAATGAGGTGGTTTTGGAGGTGCTTCAATGGTGTTTTTTGTTTGGAAGTAGTACAACTGATTTTCATGGTTGTTTCAAGGTTTTGACGAGTAGTTTTTGTGATGGAGTGTCTGACATTTTTGAGTTGCTCATTTGAGTATTAATAGAACCGGATTTTATGGATAGAAATACTATATGACTGTAACAATCCGATTGGTCGTTTTGTGTAATTTCACCTCTTATTTTTTTTTATTGCTTCACATATGTGAGTTTATGCTTTTATAACTTGTTGGGTTGATTGGTTTTGTTCCAGGAAGCTTTCGGGTTGATTTGGACCCTTAATTCTAGACTTAGAAGTTTCAATTTAAAAATGTTGACCAAATTTTGACTTTTGTGAAACGACCCCGGAATTATGTTTTTATAAGCTCTGATAGTTTTGTATCGTGATTTTGGACTTGGGCGTATGCCCGGAATTGATTTTGGAAGACCATAGGTTAATTTGTGTTGATTTGCCGAAATTTGGCAACTTCAAGTTGAAAAGTTTGACCGTAGGTTGACTTTTAGCTATCGAGCTCGAAATTTGATTTTGGGACTTAGAATACGTCCGTTATGGTATTTAGAACTTATTTGTATAATTTAGCGTCGTTCGGAGTTGAATTGATAGGAATCAGATGCTAGTTGTAATTTTAGAAGTTCTTGAAAATCTCTTCGAAAATCATTCATTTTAGAGTTCGATTCGTAGTTTTAGGTGTTATTTTTTTGTTTTGATCATGCAAGCGAGTTTGTATGATGCTTTTAGACTTGTGTGGTTATTTGGTTTGGAGCCCCGAGGGCTCAGGTGAGTTTTGGACGCCTGACGGAGTGTTGTTGGAATTTTTAAGTTGCTGGTTTTTGCACAGGCCTCAGATCTCGCAATTGAGTTCGCATTTGTGAAGTTAAGCCAAGCCTACTGGGTTCGCTTTGCGAACCTCGTGTTCGCATTTGCGAAGTGTGCAGGGAATGAGCAAGTTCGCATTTGCGATTGCTTTGTCGTAATTACGAAGGTCCAGGGTTCGTAATTGCGATCTTTTCATCGCAATTGTGATGATAGCAGATATGGTAGGGTCTTCGCATTTGCGAGAGATTCTTCGCATTTGCGGGGTTCGCAATTGCTAACCCCAGATCGCATTTGCGACTGATCAAATAGTTGAGGGACGGAATTTTTGAGTTTATTCTCTCATTTTTTAACCCTAGACTCGATAGGAGGCGATTTGGAGTGGGGATATTAACTTACAAACCTTGGGTAAGTGATTCTAATCTAATTCTAATCGTATTCCATCAACATATCTTAGATTTTAACATCAAAATCATGTGAATCAAAGTAGAAATTTATGAAACTTTATCAAGTTTTTGAAAAATAAGAAATTGAGTTTAAAGAGTCGATTTGAACTCAATTTTTTAAACTAATCACATATACGAACTCGATGGGTCAAGGGTAGACGGAATCTACCATTGTACCCATATTTTTACCGGGCGAGCCTCGGATTGACTTTTGTTGACTTTTTGAGAAAAGTGTAAAAATCTTAACTTTATCTATTTCAATTGAATTCCCTAGCATTGTTTGATGATAGTGAGTCGATTTTGGTTAGATTTGAGCCATGTGGAGGCGGATTTTAAGGGAAAAGCTAGTTGAATTGGCCTAGTTAAGGTAAGTATATTGCCTAACTTCGTGTGGGGGAACTACCCCTTAGGGTTGGTATTGTTTGATTCAATTGTTCTAAGTGAAATTCGTGTACCCAAGGTGACGAGGGGGTACACGAGTTGTACGTTGTATTTGACCGGTTTAGACTACTTAGATTATTTATATGCCTTAATTGAAATGCCATATTATGTTCTAAATTCTCATAGTCGAATCATCCTTAATTGTGTTAGATTATCCTTAAATGCCTTAGTTGACTTGTTTAGTATTTGATCTACACCCTACCTGCTAAATTTCTCCCATGCTATTAGTTGAACTTGTTGCCCCTTTATTATTACATGTTATCTCTCCATTTTTCAATTAACATTGTTTGAATTAATAGTTCATGATTTTTACTTGTTGACTTCCGTTATTTGAGATTCATTGTTGAAGGTTATTTCCTCTATTGTGAGCTAGTCTTATCTAATATCGTGTTATACATTATTTCCTCATTGTTGAGTTATTTGGTGTTGAATTTGTGAAAGTCGTTAATGCGTTGAGTCGATGTTGGTTATTGTTGAAACATCTATCTTATTAAGTATTTTCCATCCATTTATGCTGTTGGTATTCTTGTATTCGTTGCAGTAGAGCCATAGGCTATTTTTGTAAAAACATTGATATTATTGTTATTGGCAAGTTGTGATATATGGGCACTTGTAGTGCAAGTTGTTATTATGATATGATATTGATGCGCATGTGGCGTGTAAGGCTTGGGTTGATGTGCATGCAGCGGTATAAGACGGGACTTATGTGCGTGTTGCTTGTAAGAGAACTACATGAAGCCACACGGCATCATAAGGTGGATTAAAGTGCGTATAGCTAATTAGGAAAAATTATTTCAAATGTAAGGCTCACGCAGCAGTATAAGGACAGATTGTGATTGAACATTGAGAAAAGTGAATACGAGGTGGTACCTCGATTGTGATTCTTGATTATAAGAGGCGGTACCTCAGTTTTGATTTCATTATACACGAGGCGGTACCTCAATGTGATTCTTGCTGTTATTTCACGCTGCAAAGTGTTTTGGTGGAAATATATCTGTTGTTTTATTCTTTAGTATTCTATCAGTTGTTGTCTGTACATGATCATTGTAGTCCTTTAGTTGATTCTTTTATGCTATTTCTACTGTTGACTTTCCGGTATTAGATCATGCTATCATCTTGTTCCGTATTAGTTTCCTTCTTACTTTCTATTTTATATCTGTATTTTATTTTTATATTTTCTATTTCACATCCTACTAGGCGTCTTGACTTGGCCTCGTCACTATTTTACCGAGGTTAGGCTTGATACTTACTGGGTACCGTTGTGGTGTACTCATGCTATGCTTCTGCACATTTTTGTGCAGATCCAGGTACGTCAGCTCGTGCCGGTCGATAGAGAGTTCGTGCTAGCCGCTCTTACCGGAGACTTCAAAGTATGTCTGTTCGGCGTCCGCAGGCCTCGGAGTCCCCTTCCCTTATTCTCAATCACTGTTGTATTTTCTTGCAAACAGTGATGTACCAGATGTTTTAGTTATTCCATAGTACTTATGACTCTGTTCCACAATTGTGGGATTTGCATGGTTGAGACCTTGCTTTCAGTAGTTATATGAGTATTCAAATTGGATTGAGTATTTTGCTGTTTACATCTGTTTAAATTGTTGTCAAATATTAGACTTACCTAGTCATATAGACTAGGTGCCATCACGACTTCTCACGGAGGGAAAATGGGATCGTGACAATGATCATGGAGATGGAGCTATGGTGTTTGATAGCTCATTAGCAATGGAAATTAAGGTAGTTTCTATGGGTCTTTCATGGTGATTTTGTGGAGTTTAGGTGGAGAATATAACTTTACATAGTGGACTGTGGTGGAGCTAAGAGGTGCTACGGCGAGCTGTAATTGTTTGAATGAATCATATGAAATTTTTGTTTCATCCCTTTTGTGCTCTATCCCAAAGTATGTGAGTTGTGCGTTGGATAAGATTTGTGAATTGGGGAACAAGAAATACATGTGCATCTCCAAAATTTGTTGCAAAGTTGGATGGAAAGGATTCTTTGCAAGTTGGCCATTTCTGATCGGCTCTTAATTTTTCTTTTTAATTTTTTAAAGGATAATAAATAAATAAAATACTACTCTAACTAAATTAAAGTTACCAAAATAAAAATACTAATAAACTATTTTTAGTCTAGAAAAGATATAAAACTTAATAAAAAGAATTATTAAATTATTAGTTTAAAAGTAAATATTTTTTGTGAATTTATTTTTCTTACGCAAATGAAGTAAAACTAATACTCTAAAAATATGAATATTATTTTTAGTGATTTTTAATTTTCTTAAATAAAACTTATAAAAAGTGTAACAAAAGCTAATATATCAAGAGTAACCTTCAAAAATATTTAAATACTAAAAGTGGTAAAAATTTCGAGTATGATAACAAATTAGGTGCTCACAATTATTAATAAATTGCATTAAAGATAAAATACACAAAAATGTTATATTTTGTCAAGGAATATGTAAGTTAATTTTTAAATATGGAAAGCCAAAATTGAGTGACAACAACTGTCTCTCTTTGACCGGAGACGATGTAAAGTCTTCGGGCAAAGAAATTGATGTCATACTCCATTATGTCCCGAATTTGATGGAGTAGGAATGGAGGACTTATAATGGGGTAACAGAGGAGATTTTGATAATTGTGGTCGAGCTCTGGTTTTCGAGTTGACTATATATCTCGGGCTTAACGAGAATCAGTCCTTGTGTAGTTTTGAGATGCAATTGAGGGAATGTTACTTGTGGATTAAGCCTCTTGAGTATAAGACAAAAGACACGCATGTTCAAGGAAGTAAATGATTCGTGTGACCTTAATATTGCTTCAAAGATTGCCCAGTGTCGAATTGTGATGACACTGCGATGTGGACAATAGATATGATGGATGGAATTGAATGGACTTTGATGTGGGTATGGCCGAACTCTTACCGAGTTTCCTACATATCTTGAGTGTAATAAAAATCAGGATTATTGTAGTTTGAGAAGAGATTGAAAGCAAGATAGAGTGGATTAGAATGTACTTTGATTTAGATTAAGGATTTTTCATTTTAAAATTGCCCCGACATCAAGCTGTGACAACACTGAGGTTTTATTTTGACTCAGGGGACTTGGATTACCTATATGCCTCGTGACAATGGGAAGTAAGATGAATGATACTTGGGAACAGGCCGTCAATTGCTATTGAAGAGTTTGACGTCTTTCCTCAAAATTTGTCCCTATTTAATGTAAGAAGATAATTTCATATTGTGTCGCGTCTTTTCTGTTTGATAGAATTGACGTTGTGTGGACTATACTTCCACTTGGCCTGAGAAATTTGGATTTTAATAGGTCAAATGATGCATGTGGATTTAAGACGAGGATGATATTTTTTTTCAATAAAATAGGGTCCTAGGTTGGAATTCTAATTAAAAAGAAATTCAAGCTGGGTACCAGTCCAAAGTGATCGGAGCATTTGATTTGAAAGAAATCCGAGCTAGTGACCGGTCCAAATAATCAGAGCATTTAATTTTTAGGAAATTCGAGTTGGATCCCAGTGCATAGTGATAAGATCATTTGATTTGAAATAAATCTGGGATGAGTACCGATCCAAAATGATCAGAGAATTTGATTTGAAATAAAGTCGGGTTGGGTACCAGTCCGAAGAGATCGGAGCACTTTAATTTGAAAGAAATTCGGGCTGGGAATTGTAATGATCCAAGAATCTCAATCCGTCATGATGACGCCTAACACACTTGCGAGGCAAGACGGACATAATAATAAAGAACCAAAATAACAAAATTTACAAAAATAACATAAGTCTGAAAGCTCAATATGGCAAAAATACCGCTAATACATTATAAATCTCCCAGAAACTGGTAAATACATAGTCATGAGCTCTACAATGGAATACAAGTCTAAAGGCTAGATAACAATACTGTTTGAACTAAAGACAATAGTACATAAGAAAAGAGACACCAAGACTGCAGACGAGAATACAACTCTACCTCGTCTCTCGATACTCAACTTAACAAGAAACTCCGCTACTGATGACTAGTCCCCGCACCTCGATCTGCACAATTAAGTGCAGAATGTAGCATGAGTACAACTGACCCAATGTACTCAGCAAGTATCATAACTAAACTCGGCGAGGTAAAAAGAGCAAGAATTATAAATGATACTTACTATAACATGTACAATTTCATCGATTTAATAAGTACAGAACAATAATGTGATCAAGTCACAAAGCACAGAAAGAACCTTGTGTATGTGCGCTCGCAATTACTCAAGTTCTCTGTTATATCAATGATACAACATGTAACGATGATATGCAAATAAATCAGATAATTAACCACGAAAATTACAAGTAAAGATGAAATGCAAAATCCAAAACAAACACTAACAAGATTTTCCTCAATAATTCGATATCCTTACCAAACCATTGATCAGTATTCCTCAAATCCACATGTACACCATCAAGAGAGAAACATGAGAGAGTGATTCTAGGGGGATGGATCCATATCCACAAGCATGCACGTCCAATTCAACGTGCCACCAGCCCGACGTGGTTACAGGCTCAATATCATAATCCGTCCTGCGTGGTCACATGCATAATAGTATAATCTGCCCGGCATAGTCACAAACATAACTACACAATCTGCCCGGTGTGGTCACATGCATAACAACACAATCCACTAGGCGTGGTCACAAACATAACAACACAATCCGCCTGATGTGTTCATAGGCATCCAGTCCAAATGATATCACACAGAAGACAATATACAAGAATACATGTATATGATGAATGAATAACAGATCTCATGCTCCTGGACTGGTATAAATGACATGCTAAAGTGTAGGAATGTGCAAAGTGTGCTATCATAGCTCAAATCGGCAATTTCATCACAGAAATAGCAATTATCAATTTTATTTAGGGAATTAGCCTCTATGTAACCTCAAACATGACTCAAATAGTTTACAACAAGGTTACAAATATAAGAAATATTATAGCCTAAATCTTAACAGTCAATTCTAGACATATCATAGCCTAAGCACTATCCCAAACATGGATAAATACTCAGTGCTCGCACACGGGCTCAAACCCCACACATATGTGCACCCATAGCACGTATCTATCATAAATAATTCATGCAACTAGTGCCTCAACCAAGTTTAGGTAAGATACTTACCTCAATCAAGCCAAATCACTCCTCGGACAAGCCCTTCCCACGCGTATCAATCTCCGGACGGCTCAAATCTAGAAAAAATAACTTAATACCATCAATAATAGCCATAGGAAACAATTCCAAATGATAAAGCTAAAGCCTTGAATCAAATATGTAAAGTTAACCCAAAAAGACAACCCTGGGCTCGCACCCCGGAACCCGACAAAATTTACAAATTCCGAACACCCATTCAATTACGAGTCCAACTATACTAATTTCATCCAATTTCATCCATAAGTCAACCCTCAAATCACCAAATCTCACTCTCCAATACCATGGTCTAAAATTCTCACATTTCACTTCAAACTCACATTAACTAGGTGTAATAATCAATGGGTAATCAATATTTATTAAAAAGTAATTAAACTTCACTTACCTCTTCAAGTATAGCAAAAACCTTTTCAAAAATCACCCTTAGCCGAGTTCCAAATGTCCCAAAATGAGAAAACACTCAAACTCTTCGAATATAAGAACCTGCTATTAAATCCGCAGCTGCAGTCACTTAACCGCATCTACGGCTCACTTCCGAAACCCATCCTTCCGCTTTTGGGAAAAAAAAAACACGCACCTGTGGCGTCTCATCTATGGAACTCCCTTCGCATATGCGGAAAATCACTAATTCCCCACTCGTCTAGTTCTGCGGCTCCGCACCTTCACCCAGCCGTATGCACCTGCAGACTCCCTCAACTGCTTCCCTTTTCGCATCTGCAACCTTGAAGCCGCTACTGCAGGCTCGCACCTGCGACTAATCCATTGCAGGTGCTAAAGCATAAGGCATCAGAAACTTTAAACAAACTCCTAAGTTCAAAGATGACCCGAACTCCATCCGAATAACACCCGGGGCCCCCGAGAACCTATCCAAACATACCAACATGTCCTAAAAGACAATTTGGACTTACTCGCAATTTTAAATCACATCAAACAACACCAAAATAATAAATCGCACCCCAATTCAAGCCTAATGAAACTAATGAACTTCTAACTTCTAAAACTAATATCAAACCATATCAAATCAACTCTGAATGACCTTAAATTTTGAAAACTAGTTCCAACTAACACAACGGACCTACTCCAACTTCTGGAATAAAAATCCGAACTTAATATCAACTAAGTCAACTCTCAGTCAAACCTCTCCACCTTCCAAACCTTTAACTTTTCAACTTTCGCCAAAAAGCCTCAAACCAACTTACGGACCTCCAAATCAATATCTGGACATACGCCTAAGTTCAAAATCATCAGATGAAGCTATTGGAACCACCAAAACTCTATTCCGGAGTCATCTACATAAAAGTCAAACTCTAGTCAACTCTTCCAACTTAAGCCTCTAACCTTTGTCTCAATTCATCTGAAACCTTCTTGAAACCAAACCAACCATCCCATCAAGTCACAAAACCACAAATGAACACCAAAGAGGCAATAAATAAGGGAACGGGACTACAATACACAAAACGACCGACCGGATCATTACATTCTCCCCCTCTTAAATAAACGTTTGTCCCCAAATGGGTCTAGAATCAAACTTGGACCCTCAAATAGGTGTGGATATCTGCTTCACATCTCCTGCTCGTCCTACCAAGTAGCCTTCTCGACTGGTTGATCCCTCCAATGAACTTTCACTGATGCTATATTCTTTGACCTCAACTTCCGAACTTGCCATTCCAAAATAGCCACTGGCTCCACATCATAAGTCAAATCCCCATCCAGTTTTGCCGCGCTGAAGTCCAAAATATGTGATAGGTCACCAAAATACTTCTGGAGCATATAAACATGAAACACTAGGTGATAACCTGATAGACTAGGTGGTAATGAAAGTCTGTAAGCCACCTCTCCCACTCTCTCAAGTACCTCAATGGGACCAATACACCGAGGGCTCAACTTGTCTTCTTCCCAAACCTCATCACATCCTTCATGGGTGAAAATCTGAGCAAAACCTTCTCACCTACCATATATGTAACATCACAAATCTTCCTATCAACATAAGTCTTCTACCTTGACTGTGTTGTACGAAGCCGCTCCTGGATCACCTTCACCTTCTCTAAGGCATCACGAACTAAGTGAGTGCCAACAACCTAGCCTCCCCAGGCTCAAACCAACCAACCGGAGAGCGACATCTCCTCCCATATAAGGCCTCATAAGGGGCCATTTGGATACTCGACTGGAAGCTGTAGTTATAGGAAAACTCTGCTAACGGAAGAACTGATCCCACGAACCTCTGAAATCAGTGACATAGGCACGTAACATGTCCTCCAAGATCTGAATGGTGCACTCGAACTATCTGTCCGTTTGAGAGTGGAATGTTGTACTTAACTCAACCCGCGCGCCTAACTCTCGCTCTACTGCTGTCCAAAACTGTGATGTGAACTATGTGCCTTGGTCAAAAATGAAGGAAATGGGAATGCCATGCAAGAGGATAATCTCATAAATGTAAATATGAGCTAACCTCTCCGAAGAATAGGTAGTCATCACCGAAATGAAGTGTGTGGACTTAGTCAACTGGTCCACAATAACCCAAACTGCATCGTATTTCTTCAAGGTCTGTGGTAAGTCTACCACAAAATCCATAATGATGCGCTTCCACTTCCACTCCGGTATCTCCAATCTCTAAATTAACCCTCCCAGTTTCTGATGCTCATACTTCACCTATTGATAATTCAAACACCAAGAGACATAGGCAATAATATCTTTCTTCATTCTCCATCACCAATAATGCTGTTTCAAGTCATGATACATCTTCGTGACACCTGGGTGAATGGAATAGCGCAAGCTATGAGCCTTCTCATGGTTCAAATCTCTCAACCCATCAACATTTGGAACACAGATCCTACCTCGAAGCCGCATTACACCATCATAATCACAACCTCCTTAGCACCCCCCTCCACTGCACCGTATCCTTCAACACCAACAAGTGAGGATCATCAAATCGGTGAGCCTTGATATGCTCCAACAACGATGACTGTGCCACAACGCAAGGAAGAACATGGCTGGGCTCCGAAACATCCAATCTCACAAACTTATTGGCCAAGGCCTAAACATCCATGGCGAGTGGCTTCTTTACTACCGGTAAGTATGCCAAACTGCCCATATACTCAGCCTTCCTACTCAATGCATCGGCAACCACATTGGCCTTCCCTGGATGATATAATATGGTGATATCATAGTCATTCAGCAATTCTAACCATTTCTGCTATCGCAAATTAAGGTCTTTCTACTTGAACAGATGCTCGATGGTCAGTATAGACCTCACAATGAACACCGTATAGATAGTGCTTCCAAATCATTAATGCGTGAACAATAGCTGCCAACTCTAAATCATGCATAGAGTAATTCTTCTCATGAAACTTTAACTGCCGAGATACGTAGGCAATCACCCTACCGTGCTGCATTAATACTGTGCCAAGCCTAATACACGACGCATCACAATACATGGTATAAGATCCCGAACCTGTAGGCAACACCAACAATGGGGCTATAGCCAATGCAGCCTTAACCTTCTGAAAGCTCACCTCACACTCATCGAACCATCTGAAAGAAGCACCCTTCTGGATTAATCTAGTTAAAGGTGCAACAATGGACGAGAAATCCTCTACAAAATAACGATAATATACGGCCAAACTAAGGAAATATGGCTAAAAACGGTCTAGGCCAACTCTGAACTACCTCAATCTTCTTCGAATCAACCTTGATCCCCTCACTGGATACCACGTGCCCTAATAACACCACCAAATCAAGCCAAAACTCACACTTGGAGAATTTAGCATATAGCTTCTTCTCCCCCAAAGTCTAGAGTACAATCCTCAGATGTTGTTCATGGTCATCCTAGCTTCGTGAGTACACCAATATCACATCAATAAATACTATGACGAAAGAATCAAGATACGGTTGGAACACACTATTTATCAGATGCATATAGGTTGTTAGGGCATTGGTTAGCCCAAAAGACATCACAAGAAACTCACAGTGCCCATAGCGGGTCCTGAATGCAGTATTCACGATATCAAATTTTAGAATCTTCAACTGATGATACCCCGACCTCAAATCAATCTTCAAGAACACTCTAGCACCCTGAAGATGGTAAAATAAGTCATCAATGCGCGTAGTCAATACACATCCTCATAGTACCATCCTTCTTCTTCACAAATAGAAGCGGTGCACCCCAAGGCGACACACTAGGCCTGATGAAGCCCATATCAAGCAACTCCTAAAGCTTTTCCTTTAACTCTTTCAATTCCGTTGGGGCCATGTGATACGGTGAAATAGAGATTGGCTGAGTGCCCGAAACCAGATCAATACCGAAGTCAATGTCCTTGTTGGGTGGAATGCCCGGCAGGTCTGCAAGAAACACATCTACAAAGTCTCTCACTACCTGAACAGACTCAATGGTAGGAGTATTAGCACTAATATCCCTCTTAAAGGACAAATAGATATCCCTTCTCAACCATCCGTTGAGCCTTCAACTATGAAATCACTCAACTGGGAACATAATCCAGGGAACCTCTCCACTCAACCCAAGGCAAGCCCGACATCGCCAACGTCACGGTCTTAGCATGATAATCCGGAATAGCGTGTCATGGTGACAACCAATCCATGCCTAAAACCACATCAAAATAAACCATGCTAATCAGTAAAAGATCAACTCTCATCTCCAATCCCCCAATAGTCACCACACACTACTGATACACACGGTCCACAATAATATAATCACCCACCGATGTAGCTACATGAACAAGCATAACTAAAGGAGCAGGGGCATATCCAAATGACGAGCAAAGTATGATGACACATATGAATAAGTCGAACCAACATCAAATAATATCGAAGCATCTCTGTGGCACACTAAAACAATACATGTGATCACGGCATCAGAAGCAACTGCTTCTAGCCTGGATGGAGATGCGTAGCAACGGGCCGGACCACCACATAATTGACTTCCCCCTCTAGGGAGACCTCATGTTAACTGTGTCCCACACCTAGCTAGATGTGCAGGTTGTGTAGCTGCTGGTGTTGACATTGTAGGCTGAGAGCTCTGGTGTGGGACCATGCTCAACAGTCTGGGGCAATCCCTCTTGAGATGACTCAAGCTCTGCACTCATAACAACCCCTCATGTAAGGCTGCTGACCTTGATAGCCTGAAGAACTGCCTGTGGAAACCTGGGAAGATGGAGCGCGGTAAGAACTCTATGCCGACAACGCACTGAATGATGACTGAGTTGGGCGTGTACTGTAGGAACTGAGGATAACTGAAGAACCACAAGGAACATGTCAAGCTAGTTGAATGGGTCTAGAAAGAAGGGCCTCTGCTGTAATAAGACTGGCCCCCAAATGAGACACTTATGAAACCACCCAAACTACAAGGCTCTTGGCCTCCGCTCCTCATGCTCCTGCCTGTGAACCAGCTCTAAGCATCTGACAATCTCGACCACCTAGTTGAACCTAGCATATGTCACAATCTCTCAAGTTGTACTAAAACATAAATCATAGTTAAGGCCATCAATGAACCTTCTAATCTTCTCCTTCTCAGTGGGAACTAACCATACTACATAACGAGCCAAATCTGCGAATCTCATCTCTTACTGAGTCACTGTCATATCCTCTCGGCGTAGCTGCTCAAATTGCCTATGCAACTCCTCTCTACAAGTCTATGGGATAAACTTCTCTAGGAAGAGAATTGGAACTCATGCCATGTAAGTGGTGATGCGTCCTGGCCTGCTCAACTCATAAGTATGCCACCCCCAATAAGCTGCCCCTGTCAGCTGAAAAGTAGTAAATACAACCCACTAGTGTCCAAAATATCTGCTGTTTGAGGAATCCATTGACACCAATCTAGAAAATCCTGATCATCCTCTAACTCTGCTCCATTGAACGCTGGAGGCTTAAGCCTCCCAAACTGCTCCAATCTCTTCCGTTCCTCATTACTCACAGGTGGACCAACCCCGGTCCGAGCAGCAGCAATCGATTGAACTGCCATACACCCAGTGACTGGATTCCCTGAGTTAGCTGTTCTAGAGTAGGGGCGGCGGGAGTCTAGGCACCTCCCCTAGCCTGTGATATAATTTGTGCAGCTGGATACGAAATCGCTTGAGCCAAGATCGTGCACAGAATCAAAATCTGAGCTAAGGCTTCCTAAAGGCAGGGAATAACAATGGCATTATTGGTGCCTAAGCTGGTCCCACCGGCTGCACAACATCTTGTACCTACTCCTCAGTTGGAGCAACTAGTGGCTCCACTAGTGCTACTCTGGCTCTCGTACGAGCCACACCTTAGCCTCAACCGCGACCCCGGCCTCTTGCGGCCCTAAATGGTGTCTGCTCGCACATGTCCTCACCATCTGTGAGGAAACACAATAGTAAAGTTTTAAACATTGGAAATAACAAACCCGCATGACAAGAATGCAATAAAGTGAAGTTTCCTAACAGTTCGGTAGCCTCCTGAAGATAAGTACAAAAGTCTCCGTACCGTTCTACAAGACTCTACTAAACTTGCTCATGATTCATAATACCTATGAACCTAGGGCTCTGATACCAACTTGTCACGACCCAAAAATCCCAACCAACCATGATGGCACCTAACACACTTGCTAGGAAAGCCGGACATAACAATAAAGAACCAAAATAACAAAATTTACAGAAATAATATAAGTTTGAAACCCCAATATAGCAAAATATCGCTAATACATGATAAATCCCCCAAAAACTAGTAAATACAGAGTCATGAGCTCTACAATGAAATACAATTCTGAAAGTTAAATAACAATAGTGTCTAAACTAAAGACAACAGTACATAAGAAAAGAGACGCCAAGACTGCGGGCAAGAATGCAACTCTACCTCGTCTCTCAATACTCAGCTCAACAAGCAACTCTGCTACTAATGACTAGTCCCAACACCTGGATCTGTACAATTAAGTGTGAGTGTAGCATGAGTACAAACGATCCAATGTACTCAGCAAGTATCATAACTAACCTCGGCGAGGTGAAAGAAGCAAGAATTATAAATAATACTTGCTATAACCTGTACAGTTTCATCAATTAAACAATTACAAAACAATAATGTGATAAAGTCATAAAGCACAGTAAGAACCCTCTGTGTGTGCAATTACTCTTTATTCATTCAATGATACAATATATAAAGATGATATGCAAATAAATCAGGTAATTAACCATGAAAATTGCAAGTAAAGATGAAACGCAAAATCCAAAACAAACATTGGCCAGATTTTACTCAATAATTCCATATCGATACCAAACAACTGATCAGTGTTCCTTAAATCCGTGTCTCATCCCCTTCGCTTTTTTACTGCATTCTTCCTTTACCATTCCATAGTCACCTGAACCTCTTAAGTCCTACCTAATACCATATCACACCTTCTTCCCCCTTTAGGGGAAACCTAACATTTAATGTTATGAAGACTTATCTATAGAAGTTTTACCTCTTCATCTTCGCCGTATTTTCACATCTTTAATGACCCTTACTCGCCTTGCGGTAACCCTTCTATACTAGAGATAACTGAATCTCTTACGCACGACACCTAGTGTAACTGGCACACTTAGTTCCTTAAGCTTAACTCTACTCAAAGTGCTTGCTTTAGGGAAGCATCTTCCTGAATGACCTTGAAAGTTTATTCTTCTGTTGTCCATTCTATTATTGCCGGAACGCAATCTCTAAATTTCTCACGATGCTGACTATTATCAAATCCTTCGGTCCTTAATTCATGTTCGATTTTTATCTTGTTTACTAGCCCATACTAATTTCTATTACTCCGGAGGGTCTATCTGAGCCTTCTGGTAATCACATTGGAGTCACCAACTCATTTCTCAAAGTAAGGATATAACTTTATGCTAATACTCATGTAAAAATATCATTTATCTCATCTGAGGGGTACATACATCCAAAATCTCATATACATAACTGTGCAGGCTAATGAGGTTGCCATGAACGTCTACAACCAGCAATACCAAACTGAACATGCACACAGGGCTGGCAGCGCCACAATACTAACATACAAAATATACACAACTCATCTACAAGCCTCTAAAGATAACAAAATTGTATCATGGTTGGGACAGGGCCTCAACCTACCCATTAAACTTGTATATACAAAATAGACTCCAAATTTTAGACCTGGTAACTCTAGGGGAGTGGAGCTTACCAATCAAGCTGATTTTTGGCTCTTTATACTAGGAAGGTCTATCCGGCTGTCTATCAGGATCTCCAGGCATGAAATGCAGCATCCCCGGTAAAATGGATGTCAGTACTAAATAATGTACCGAGTATGTAAGACAATAGAATAACCAAAGGCTGAAACTGAACTGATAATATAATAACTGAAAGAAACTAGGAGTCAAAGATGATATGAAGTTATGCTTACCTGATGATACAAACTCAACTCTCTCAATATAGTAAGAAAAAAAGCTGTCTGGCCCTATAAGGCTCAGTACATGTAACTGCTCGGCCGTAGTAGGCTCACTCATAAGTGCTTGGCCATACTAGGCTCGATATCTCAGCCATTCTAGGTTCGCTCATATGCGTTCGGCCACAACAGACTCGGTATATAACTTACCATCTGATCTGAGGTTGCGTGATAGCGGCCTGCCCACCGATTATAGCTCGGTGGTGGTAAAAATACTATAACATTGTGTGTATATATATAGACTCTCTGCTCTCTTGACTGAAAGAAGATAACACTTAACTGAATAAAAAATCCCGATAAGGGAGAATACTATACTTATGAGACTAGGATAATGTGCATAAGTTCAGGAATACGAACTTCTCTTTATGTCTCGTTATCAAACGCATATAGTTACGGGATCATGCCAAAAGGAAGGAAAGGTTTAGCCTTAACATAAATTATCACAATCTTTTCATAACCACGTTGAACCCATCTCATCACACTTTAATCTACAATAATGATAATAAGTCTATCGTTAAGCTACGAAAGATACAACTATCGTACAATGAATGAAAAACTTATTTTATATTAAAACGGGCAGGCATCTCTCATGTTTTCCTTGCTTTCCCCAAGTCCATTAAAATAGAAAGAACACGCACAACCTTCAGCTATATAATTTCAGCATCAACACACCTAACAGCCCAGCAACACAAATCAATCTACACAACAACAAGTGCACAAACGTCACTAATGAAACTACAATTTAACACGAAGAGCGGCAAGCTTGGATTGAAACCAAAACCCAACTCTGTTTCCCATATCCCCTGTACTTACAACACCATCAACCGATTAGCGTATAAACATATATATTTACATGACATTCAAACCTTATATCCATTGTAAAAGTAACATCAAACAGCCTAACAAGATATAACAACAACATGAACAACTTTTAGGTATTCTGTGGTCGTTCTTCTCCTAATTACGACATCATCAACATACTCAACATATTGAAAAGCGTAACAACAATAACAACATTATAAAAAAGCTATTCCCCATGATTTCCATCCATATGAAGTCATATATACAACTCCAAAATAGTCTAATAAGAGACAACAACTTCTTATACCACTTCAAGTGTTATCTTGTAATTCTTCATCCAAATAACTTAACCAACACATATATAAGCTTAAAAGCAAGCAATAGAGTATTATAAATACATTAAATAATCAGAAACAACTCGAGCCAAAGCTTCCGTTAATGATATCACAACACCATAGAGACGTTTTTCTTCACTTAGGCTAACGTTTGAGGTTAGTTTTAAGTAAACCACCTTGGATTCGACTTGGAACCTTGGAGACCTTTTAGAGAGCTGTTGAGAGAGTTTGGGAACTGTTCTTGGTCGAAATTGACCAGAAAAGATCACTCCAGCCACTTTAAAATGTTCAAGGTTGGTCCACCGCCTAAGTGGGTCCCATAGGAAGTTGTTTGTGCAGTCTGGCAAAAATATGAATATCTCTCTATCTCGATGTCGTATTGATGAAAGGTTTAATGACTTGAAAACTATACTCGTAGATATTCAATTTGACGAGTGTATCACCCTTTAACTCCCAGCATATTAGGAGTGCTCAGTGACATTAGACCCAAATTTTTGTAAAACTTATGAACGTAACTTGTGACGACTTTCATCGAATTTTGTTCCACAGCTCGCTTGATTTCAAAATATAACATACGATTATTATACAACTAAAATAACTCATAACATAACATTCATATCATGTTAAGCACCCTAGTCTCACCCCAAATTATGGGTTATAATAGTCCCAACTTGTCGACTTTCGACGAAACTTATTTTCTTCGATTCGTTTCGCTTCTGAGCCTTCTAACCCTCTTGGTTCATGTTGTTCATTATCTTAAATATTTCTAACCTCCAAGATAACATGACTAACTTACTTTATATACTTTAAAAAATGATCTCATATACATGCTTACATCAGTTGACTTACCACATACTTTTAAGTACGAAAACATGGGGTGTAACACTAACCATCTCTGCTGCCTCAAATTAAGATCCTTTTGCTTGAATAGATGTTGGAGAATCCGATGGCTGGTGTAAAATTCTCATGGAATGCCGTATAGATAGTGCCTCAAAATCTTGAGCACGTGAACAATGGCTGCCAACTCCAAATCATGCACATGGTAATTCTTCTCATAGACCTTTAACTGACAAGACACGTAGGAAATCACCCTACCATCGTACATCAACACAGTGCCAAAGTCCAATACGTGATGCATCACAATACAAACCGCTAGAACCTTCCCTTCACGAGTGAACCAGGGCACTGGTTGAACCAAAAAAAAGGTATGATCCTGAACCTGTTGGCAACACCGACACCGGGGCTATAGTTAAGGCAGCCTTGAGCTTCTGAAAGCTCACATCACACTTGTCAGACAATCTGAAAAGAGCGACCTTCTAAGTCAACTTGGTCAATAGGGCTGAGATAGATGAAAACCCCTCCACGAACCAACGATAGTAACCCGCCAAACCCTAGAAGCTCTGAATCTATGTAGCTGAAATAGGCCTAGGCCAATTCTAAACTGCCTCTGTCTTCTTTAGGATCCACCTTGATACCCTCGAAAGACCCAACATGACATAAAAAGGCAACTGAGTTTAACTTGAACTCACACTTTAAAAACTTGGCATATAACTGGCGATCCTTCAAGATCTGAAGTACAATCCGTAGGGACTGCTCATGATCCTCCCTACTGCAAAAGTAAGCCAAAATATCATCAATGAAGACAATCACGAAGGAATCTAGATAAGGCTTGAACACACAGTTCATCAAATCCATGAAGGCTCTTATTATTTTTTTTGGTTAAATATAAATTTTATTAATATAATCAAAGTACAATATTGGAGGGGGACATAAACCTTACCTTCGATAAAAGAGTAAATGTACACTTAGTTATCCTAAAGCGATAACTAAATATAAATAAAATGTGGTAAGTTGTTAGACCTGTGGTGATGTGGAGATTGTCTATTTTATATTGATAGACAATCGCATTTACAAAAATAGATTGGGTGTGAGAGCTGTTGGCTCTGTGGCATGTAGTTGCTGTTGGCTCAGGCTGTTCTCATTGTTGTTCCTATGTATTGGTGTGTTGTTTGAGGTCTAGTGGTGTATTGTGACAGAGGGGATCCATGATGATTGTTGTAATTGCAAGAGATTGAGCACCATTGGTGCTAATACCACACCATGCAATTGCAGCAATGACCTGGACCATGTCAAGTTATCTGCAGTGATGTGGCAGTTGTTGAGTTCAGTGGTGTCGTGCTGCTGCTGGTGTTGGTGTGTTTTTTGAGTTTGTCTTGTTTACTGCATTTGAGAGGTAAAGTATTTGTTGCTAAGTTTTTTCTGTTGCTGGCAGTGATCTTGTTGAGGTGATCCTTTGTGTTCTTTTAATTTGAGGTGACTTGTTAGCTTGAAATGGTGATGAGGTTGTAAAAGGTGCTTGGTGTTCAGACAAAATGCCATAGCACGAATGGAGATGTTGCACATGGCTTCTGCAGTGGTAGACTGATTCCTGAAGTGCATCATGGTGGATATAGGCTTGTGTTGTTGATGCTGCCTTGTGTAACTGCTGCATTTTTTCTGCTGCTGTTGTGTTGCACATTTTGTTCTTTTAGCAATAGGCTGGCCCCAGGAGTTTTGTCTTAGACTGTGTCTTTGAAGGAGTCTCTTCTGCTGCTGTGTTCCTACTATGGCAATGTAAAGCCAGAGTTGAGTATTTGAGGTGCTGGGAGATATCAAGTTGAGTAGTTGCTGTCTTCCTGGAAGGTTGATTGATTGAAGTCTAGAGGGTGGCTGCTTGTGTGACATGCCCCTTGTGTGATGTTGTTCCATCATAAACCATGTATGAGAGGCTGGTGTGGGGGTTCTTCTGAACTGCAAACAGCAAGAAATGCTGGGCAGTGTTTCCTGCAAAAGAGAGCAGCATATTAGTGTAAAGTCACTGTCCCAGTCTCCTCTGATCCCCCTTATGCTTTTTGTTGATGCCATTGCTTTGTTCCTCCAATGTGCCTGCAGAGATAAAAAGCATGTTATTAAACCATTGTTTGATCTTAGGCTCAAATTATTGTTCCTTTGCTGTGAGGTTGGGAGATTGTGTGTCTGTAACTCAGTGAGGGGCCACTGTCCTGTTTTCTCCTTTGCTACTTTGCTACCTTTACTCTTATGTATGGTCATTGGAGTTTATCTTCATTTAGTATCTTTCAACCTTGTAAATCTAGCTGCCAGAAGTCATGACATTCAATTCTTCCAACTTCAAGTGCATAGTTTGCTAAGTGATCAGCTAGCTTGTTTCCTTCCCTGTATATATGTGTCACATTGAGTGTGAGAGCTTCTTTCATTTACAGCACCTCCTCCACCTGTTCTGCTATGCACCAATGTGGTTTCCATATTTCATTGATTGTGTTGTTCAGCAGCATTGAATCTGTTTGCAACCATATGTGATAGTAATTGTGTGATCTGCAGAATCTTAGTGCCTCCACAATGGCCGTTGCTTCTGCTGTAGTGTTTGTTCCTTCTGGTGTTTCTTTGCCAAGTGCATATATGATCTCCCCTACTTCATGAAGGCTGTTGTTGACGAGCAATTTTGGCCCTTTTTTTTTTCTAAGTAACTCATTACACTTCTTGATCAACAATGATGTAATAAAGTATTTTTAAATTATTATTCACGTTACCTATTATTCTAATATATATATATATATATATAATAACAGCAACAATAAGAGTTATTAATATTAATAATGTTCCCATAATTATGTAACTGTAATTTGACATTAAGGATTACTCTTATATCACCTCTCTTATTTTAATAAATTAACCAATCGACCCTTTTGTAATTTTAATAAATAGCTATAAGATATTTAACTATTTTTATAATATGAAATTAGTTTATAAATACATATGAAAATAGTAATATACCTTATTATGTCTTATTGGGATTAAAGAAGCGTAATTAAATTAATTATGATAAAAAAAAAAGGTCAAAATATGAATAGTTTATACTTGCAATTGATAAAACTTAATTAAGATGACCATATACACAATTTTATTTTCAGCTATCTTTTTTCAAAGACCCAAAAAATTGCCCAATTAGCGCCCCTGACTCATCCAGGCCCAAAGCCAATTCAGTAACCCTTCCCACCCACATCTCCACCATCAATCGCCATGTGCCACGTCAACACCTCAAAAATACCCACAAAACAAACACACTTCTCAAGGACCGTTGATCATATTTATCAACAGTCCACATTAATCGTGTTTTTTTTAATTTAGTTCTATTTTTATTTTCTCAACTGTTAAATCAACTGATCCAACGGCTCCTGTTTAATTCCCCAAAATTATTTTTCTCTTATTATTAGTCCAGAAAATCCTGAGTCACCGATCTAATTGATCAAACGGCCCACATGCATTTTTTTCATTTTAAACGTACACAAACTCTTCAAACCTGTCATGACCCAAAATCCTGCTACAAAGGTCGTGATGGCACCTAGTCTCTAAAACTAGGTAAGCCTATCATATACGATTCCAATCAAGACGTAGCAGCTTAAGAATTTAACAAAATACTGTGAAATATGATAATACTGCCAACATGAGTATAATAACAACTTCCCAAAACCCGACAATACTAAGTCATAAGCTCTACAACAAATACAGTCGGTACCAAATAAGTATCAAGACTATCCCCAGTAGAGTAGTGATAAGGTTTAAGTCATGACACTCACTAGTCAATAACTTGTGCACCAAAAGAAAACTCACAATGAAAAGCATAACAGAACAAACATCAGTAACCTCAAAGAACATGTAACAACAACTCAATGTAGAATAATTCGCTTTTGCCAATAAAATATCAACGGGAACGGGGGGTGTGATAACATATCAAATTCAACCATCAACTCATAAAGCACAAGACAAACATTTAAACATCAACCCCCGGTTCCAACACGTGAACAATAACAAAGAAACACCCCAATATATCTCATAACATCCCCAACAAAGTCACTCTTATGTCACCGCGTTCATATAAATAATGGAATGCCTTTTTTATGTCGCTACATGCACATAATTAGCTACCCTTATCTTGCCGCATGCACATCACAATTAAATGCCCCTTATGTCGCCGCATGCGCATCTCGCCATCCTTATACTCCACAAAACAACAATCAACCCGCACAACAAGCCCACATGTGCCACAATATCACAACAACAATAATACCCCGAAGTCATATCAAGATATAGCCCATGGCTCAACAATAAGATGCACAATAACATGACAATAGCATAAGAGTGCGGGGTGTATTCAACAATAAAGCATGTTTCATATAGCAAACAACCCCAATTTAAAGGCATATTAATAGCCTAAGGTTTAATTCAGTCATAAACAATATATACGCCTGTGTACATACTCGTCACCTCGTGTACACGTCATTTCTCATAACACAATTACACAATTTAGGAAAAATCCTAAGGTAATTTCCCCATACAATGTTAGGCAAGATTCTTACCTCAATTAGGCCAAATTAATACTCTAAAAATGCTTTTTCTTTACAATTTACCTCCGTCCTACTCAAATCTAGCCAAAAACGACTCAATAACATTAAATAAAGCAAGGAAAATAGATTTCAATCAATAAAATTGATATCTTTACATAATTTTCAAGTCAACCCAGGGCCTAACCCCATCAAAACTCGAGTCGAGGGGTAGAACTTGACTATCCATATCCCCACGAGTCCAAATAAGTGATTCATTTTCAAATCCAAATCCAAATCAACTCTCAAATCTCAAATTTCTATTATTAAAAATATTTTGTCAAAAACCTCAATTTTCACTCATAAATTCATCAATTAAATGCTAAATCAAAGTTCTCGATGAAAAATAATCTAATCCGAGTCAAAAACACTATCCAATCCAAGTGGGTGAAAAGTGCCTCAAATATTGCCTCAAATCGAGCTCCCAATCTCAAAATATAAAATAATGAGTTTAAGTCCCGAAATCTCCACTTATTAACACAGCTACAGATGTCGCATTTATGACCGGAGATTTGCAAATGTGAAGACTGACCAGTCCAAGCGATTTTGCAAATGCTACACACACTTTGCAAATCAGATGTCTGCCTCTATCGCAAAAGTGATCAAGAGATCGCAAATGCGGTCTCCTCTGCCCAGGTCCACTTTCGCAATTGCAAGGCCAGCTTCGCAAATACGAAGCAGGTCACTCACAGCCTAGCTTCGCAATTGCAACATGTCTATTGCAAATGTGGTCACCGCAAATTCAAACTGGTGCTCGCGTTTGCGAGACCTGCAGCACCATCCAAAAACCAAAAAATCTAAAACAAGTTCAAAACACTCAGAAACGCTCCCAAAACTCACCCTAGCCCCTGGGCTCCACACAAAACATCCACACAAGTCTAAAAATATCATGCGAACTTACTCGCAAGCTCAAAATACCAAAATAACATCCAGAACCACGAATCAAACACCAAAACACATAATCACAATAAAACACAAGAACTTGTAAAATCACAACCAAGCGTCTGATTCCTACCAAACCAACTTGTAATGACACCAAACTTTGCACATAAGTCCCAAATGATAAAACAGACCTATTCATAGTCTCAAAATGAACATCCAAACCAGTTAGCCACAAAGACAATCCATGATCAAAGTTAGGAAAATTCTACACTTTTAAATAGCAAACTTTCAGCAAAAAGAGTCAATTCATCCTAGGAACCTCCGAAGTCAATTCCAAGCATATGCCTACATCCAAATTAACCATACCAACCTATTCGTACCATCAAAATACCATTCCGGGATCGTTTTCACAGAAGTCAAACGTGATCAACATTCCCAACCTAAACTTCCAAACTATGAACCATGTGTTCCAAATCAATCCAAAACTTTTCCGAAACCTAACAAACCATCCCGGCGAGTCACATAACTATCAATACACATACGGGAAGCTTCAAAAGGGAAAATGGGGCTCAAATACACAAAACTACCAGCCGGGTTGTTACATTCTCCCCCTCTTAAATAAAGTTTCATTCTCGAATGAGTATAGAGACATACCTGAAGTGCCAAAAAGGTGAGGATATTAGCTCCTCAGATCATGCTCGGTTTCCTAATTTGCCTCCTCAGCTGTTTAACCTCTCCATTAGACCTTCACCAATGCAATGTTCTTCGACCTCAACTTTCATACTTGCCTATCCAAAACAGCTACCGGCTCCTCAACATAAGTCAAATCCTTGTCCAACTGCACCGAGCTAAAATCTAACACATGAGACGAATTATCATTGTACTTCCGAAATATGGAAACATGAAACACCGGGTGAACTCCTAATAAGCTGAGTGGCGAAGCAAGTCTATAAGCCACATCACCAACTCTCTCTCTCTAGAACCTCAAACGGACCAATATACCGAGAGATCAACTTGCACATATTCTCGAACCTCATCAAACCCTTCAGGGATGAAACACTCTGAGCAGAAACCTCTAACCCACCATGAATGCCACATCACGAGTCTTCCTATCAGCATGACTCTTTTGCATGGACTGCATTGTATAAAGCCGATCCTGAATCAATTTCACCTTCTCCAATGCATCACGAACCAAGTCAGTGCCCAATAATCTAGACTCTCAGGCTCAAACTAACTAACTGAAGAACGATATTGCCTCCCATATAGGGCCTCATACGGAGCCATCTAGATGCTCAACAGATAGCTGTTATTGTAGTGAACTCTGCTAGCAGTAGGAACTGATCCCACTGACTCTCGAAATCGATGACACAAGCTCGTAACATATCCTTCAAGATCTGACTAGTGCGCTCGGACTATCCGTCTATCTATAAATGAAATGTCATACTCAGCTCGACATGTATGCCCAACTCACGTTCCACGACTCTCCAAAAGTGAGATGTGAACTACGTGCCTCGATCTGAGATAACAGACCCCAACACATCATGCAGGCGAACAATCTCTCTAAGATAAATATGAGTCAGATGCTTTGAAGAGTAGGTAGTCATGACTGGAATAAAGTGTGCAGACTTGGTCAGTCTGTCCATAATGACCCACGCAGCGTCAAATCTCCTCCAAGGTCCGTGGTAGCCCAACCATAAAATATATGGTGGTACGCTCCCACTTCTACTCCGGAATATGTAACCTCTGAAGCAAACCGCCCGGTCTCTGATGCTCATACTTAACCTGTTGACAAGACAAACACCGTGCCACATACTCAACAATATCTTTCTTCATTCTTCTCCACCAGTAGTGCTACTTCAAATCATGGTACATCTTCGTGGTGCCCGGATGAATCAAATACCGTAAACTATAGGCCTTCTCAAGAATCAACTCTCACAACCCATCAACATTGGGCGCATAAATTCGGTCCTGAAGCTTCAATACCCATCATAATCAATAGTCAGCTCCTTAGCATCACTGTGTTGCACTGTGTCCTTAAGGACAAGCAAGTGAGGATCATCATATTGATGCGTCTTGATGCGCTCAAACAAGGATGACTGTGATACAATACAAGCAAGAACCCTGCTAGACTACGAAATATCAAACCTCATGAACTTGTTGGCCAAGACCTGAACATTCAAAGCTAACAGTCTCTCCCCAATTGGGATAAAAGTACTCCCTATGCTATCAGCCTTCCTACTTAAAGCGTCGGCCACCATATTGGCATTCTCGGGATAATAAAGAATGGTGATATCACAGTCCTTTAGTAGCTCTAACTACCTGTATTGACCGAAGTTAGATCCTTTCATTAAATAGGTGCTGAAGACTCGTTTGATCCATGTATTCTTCATACGACACGTTGTAAAGAACCTCCAAATCTTAAGCGCGTGTACAATGGCTGCTAACTCCAAATCATGCACTAGCAGTTCTTCTCATGAGGCTTCAACCGGCCGTAACATAAGCAATCACCCTACCATCCTGCATCAGCACACTCCTAATTCCAACTTGTAAAACATCATAATAGGTTGTATATGAACCCGATGCTAAAGGCAAAATCCAGAATTGGAGCTATATTCAAGGCAGTCTTGAGCTTCTGAAAAATATTCTCTCACTCGTAGACCACTTGAGTGGGGCACCCTTCCGAGTCAATCTAGTTAAAGGAGATGCAATAGACGAGAAACCCTCCATGAAATGGTGATAATACCTAACCAAACCTAGAAAACTCTAGATCTCAGTAGCGGTAGAAGGTCTGGGCCAACTCTGACCTACCTCAATCTTTTTCGGATCCACCTTAGTCCCCTCACTGAACAACACGTGATCCAAGAATGCCATCGAGTCTAACCAAAACTCACACTTGGAGAACTTAGGATATAGCTTATTCTCCCTCTGAGTCTGGAGCACGATCCTCATGTGCTGCTCATTCTCCTCTCGGCAGCAAGAATACACCAATATATTATCAATAAATACAATGATGAAGGAATCCAGATACAGCTGAAACACGTTGTTCATCAAGTGCATGAAAGCTACAGGGGGGCATTGGTCAGCCCAAAAGACATCACCAAGAATTCAGAGTGGCCATAGCGGGTCTTGAAAGCCGTCTTTAAAATATCTGAAGCTCAGATCTTCAACTGATGGTACCCTGATCTTAAGTCAATCTTCAAGAATACTCTAGCAACCTGAAGCTAATAAAAGAAATCATCAATACACGGTAGTGGGTACTTATTTTTTATCGTAACCTTGTTCAACTACCTATAGTCAATTCACATTCTTCTAGACCCGTATTTCTTCTTCATAAATAGAACTGGTACACCGCAAGGTTAAACACTAGGTTTGATGAAACCTTTATCAAGCAACTCCTGAAGCTGTTTCTTTAATTCCTTCAACTCCGTTGTTTCCATGCAATAAGGTGGAATAGAGATGTGGCAGAGTGCCCAACACCAGATTAATACTAAAATCAATATCCCTATCAGGTGGCATGCCCGGTAGGTCTACTAGAAACACATCTCGAAACTCCTTTACTACCGGAAGTAGTTCACAGTTAATCAGTTAAATAGATCGCGTTTTGTAAACCAAATAGACTGTTTAGGAGGTATGTAACTTGGACGATGAAAGAGGGATAGAGTGTGGGTCATGGTCTGATTTGGAGGGGCGAATGCATCCCGATAACTCTCAAATAGAGAGAGAGAGAGAGAGAGAGAGAGAGAGAGAGAGAGAGAAAGAGAGCTATTGTACAAGGAAGCTACGACACATTTTCGAACTGAAAGCAAGATCTTGCAACCACACTATTTTTGAAATCTCAATAAAGCATGTTCCCAAAGATGATTTTCAGCTGCCAAACATCGATTTTCTTGGGGACAAGACTATTGTAAAAATACGCCTCCTACTCTTTTCTGACGATTCGAAATTCTCATCATCGGCTTCCTTGAGGTAGAGTTAATTTTGTAATAGGAGCCCAATTTCACTTTAACGGAGCTTGGCCTACTTTTGCATTAACTCACCATTTGGTGATCTAGTTCGTAGCAGCCCAAGTATATCCAGAAGTTCCTTTTACAGGCTATGCTATCCTCGGCGATGATGTCGTCAGCAGAGATGAGCGGGTGGCTAAGCGTTATCGTGAGCTAATTTTGCCACTAAATGTTCCATTTTCGTCAGAGAAATCGTTAGTATCATCAGTTGGTGCTTTGGAGTTGATGGTATTGTATTTTGTTCATATATTCTTGTTGTAAGTTTATATTTATATTGCACAAGTTCCTTGATTACTGAGTATCACATGATTTGAACTTCTTCACTACTTCACTGCTGTTATTTTTTATACTTAGTGAGTACACGTTATCCCGTAATCATACTACATTACTATATATTTTTGTGCAGATCTGGGTGTTGGAGGCATCAAGGTAGTGTTGTATGACCATCGTAGTCCCTTGGAGTCCCATCCTTTATGTTTATACTGTTATTTTCTAATTCAAATAGTATTGTATTTTGAGACTTCTTTATGTATTCATTTTAGAGCTCATGACTCTGTACTACTTGGTTTTGGGAGAACTATAATTATATTGTTGTTTTGGCATATGTTATCACTATTTTCACTATTTTTGTTAAGTCTAACTTATTATATCATGTTTTGATGATTTCATGTTGTTAATGTGATTGGCTTACCTAGTCTTGAAGGTTAGGTACCATTACGACCCCGTTGGTGGGATTCAGCTCGTGACAGTTACATGTATTTTACATATGCATGAGATTTGTTAGTAGGTTGTTGGACACTTGGAGGGTGCCAGATTGATATAAAGTTTGATATTTTAGTATGCGTCTAGACTCATATTCGTTTAAATTCTTGTTAATGCATAACTGTTATATGCAGATTCAGTACATTAATTTAGATGCATAACTCTTATATGCGGATTTGGTGCATTGATTTATATGTGTAATTCTTTTATGCAAATTTGGTGTATTGGTTTAGATGCATATCTATTATGTGCGAATTTGGTGCATTAGTTTGTGCTTTGATCATATCATCTAAAAAAGCATGCGTATTATCTTCTACTTTGACTGTGTATCTTATCATTTATATTCTCTACTTCTTGGTTGTTTCCCTGTAATTATATATGCTTATAATCTACACATGTTATGACAAGTAAGTATCTTTTTGGCAAAATTTCATCACTACGTTTTTTTGGGTTAGATTTGATACTTATTACACGTTAATTATAAAAATCATACTATACTTCTGTATATTTTTATGTATACTCTATTTTAGTACTAGAAGGACTCAAAAATAGCATTGGGCTAATACTTTGAGACTCCATGGTGAGCTGTCTTGCTTGGATTTGCAACTTTGGAGTTACCTTCTTTCTTATCTAGTTATTACCACAATTATCTTTCAACTAGTAATTGTATTATGTCATGGACAATTGTCTTATTATTCAGTTGTAGTTTCTCATGACATCGTACCACCAGTTTTGGGTTATTTAATGCATTTATGTTTACTCATTTATAATATTACATGAGACTTTGTTAGATTTATCTTGTTTCATTGATTGGTATGTTGGTTGTTTCGCCTAGCGGGTTCGATTAGGTGTTATCACGATCTTGGTAGGATTTGGGGTCGTGATACAGAAGATGGAATAACTAGTCTCGTGATATAGAAGATGGAATAACTAACCTTGCATAACTAATCTCAACATAACTAAATCTAACTAATTCCTACGTAATCAATTCATGCATTATTACTACATGTATAATTTATCTCTGCATTACTAATACTTGCATAAATCTGGTACCAAATAAGTCCTTAGTACTGAACTATATAGAACTGTCCAAACTAGATGCTCGGCGACACAAGCAATCCATATGACAATATTAAAAGCATTGTATATCTCTCTCACAACAAACATATAGCAAAAACACAGTAAAGGGTAGATAATTATGGCATATCATAAAGGAAAAAGTAACTAATTTATACATTTACTGGATTAAGTGTAATGATTCGACCAGTCGTTTTGAGTTCTAAAATCTCCAATCCCCTATTTTATGCTTTCTGAAAACTTTTTGATGTTTTATGACTTTTGGAAATGCGTGATTTGGTTCTCGAGAGGTTCAGCAGTATTTTGGAATATTTAGTTTCTAGTTTGAGGCTTGAAGTTGAAAAAGTTGACCAAGGTTTGACTTTTATGTAAATGACACACATTGGTGATTTGAGTGTTTCAATAAATTCATATGATAATATTGGACTTAGGCATATGTTCGTATTTGGTTCTGGATGTTCCTAAGAGGGTTTGATACCATTTATCAAAAATTGACATTTTGAAGGATTTTGGTGTTCATAAGTTTGACCAGTGGTTGATGTTGATGATATCGACCTCCGATTGGTATTCTAGGATTGTAGAGAGGTTCGTGTAGATGAATTGAACTTTTATGAAATATTTGGTTGAGATCTAAAATGTCTGGGTATGAATTGGATACTTGGTTGGACGGTTAGAAGCTTATAAGCATAAGAGAGTTCAATATGTTGTTTGGCCTTTGATTTATAGATGTGATTATTACGTATGTATTTTTGAGACTTTAGATATGTCTAGATAGTATTTATGGACTTATTATAATACTTGGATAGGGTCCCTAGGTGCTCAGGTGAGTTTCGGACCACCCGGAGCATGTTTGAATGTTGCAAATTTTTCTCGTGTTAGGGGAATTCATCACAATCGCGGAGCAGTCTCGTGATCGTTTAGTATATTTGGGGCAGAGAGAGTAGTGAATCATGATCATGTGGTGAAGGTAGCGATTGCGCAGGAGATTTTGGTAGAGCATCGCGATTGCGTGAGCACGGACGTGATTGCGTAGAGGAAGGACTAGCCTGGGAAGGTTTGTTCATCATAATTGTGTGGTGTTTGACTGCGATAGTGAAGTGTTAGATATTAGTGGAGTGGGATCACGTAAGGTGGAGGTCAGGCGGTGGAACTTTGTGCATCGCAATCGCGTGAGTAGTGACCACGAGCACGAAGGGTAATGCTGGCAAGGGTACTTTAAGTCTAAATTTCAGGACATAGCTCATTTTTTAGCATATTTGAGCTTTGGAGAATGTGAAGAGGAGATTGTGAAGAGGGATTTCAGTACAATCTTGAGCGTAAGTAATTTCAACTTAATTTTGTTCATATATCATGATTTCCCACAGATTTATACACTTAGAACATGAAGTTTCAAAGTCGAAATTTGGGGGTTTTATCTACAACTTAAGAGAATATAATTTGAGATTATGGACATCGATTTGGACTTGGATTTGGAAACTTAATACATATATATGGACTCGTGGGGTTATGGATAAACATGATACACCCTTAGACTCGATTTTTACCATGTGGACGTGGGTTGACTTTTATTGACTTTTTTGAGAATTGATTAAAGATTGAAGCTTTTTTATTTAGAATTTATTTCTACGATTGACCTTACTGAGTATTATTTGGCTAGATTTGAGCCGGTTGGGGGAGATTCCTAAAGGAAAGGCAATTTTGGAAGGTTAATTTGGTTTGTAAAGGTAAGTATCTTTGCTAGGCTTGGCTTGAGAGAATCTTTTAGAAAATTAACCTTGTTTTGATTAATTGCTTTGTATTGGGGGCATCAAAAATACGTAGTGAAAAGCATATATGCGAGTTCCATGCATTATTCATGCTCGGAGTAGCACTTAGGCTACTATATATCTTGGATTGATATCATATGCTACTTATGACTTCTTACTACGCTTGTATTACTACGTGAATTCACTTAATCATTCTAGAAATCATATTTAGGCTTTTGGTACCTTGTTGACCACAAATGACTATTTTTGACATTATGCTTTACTTGTTCAAGCTGAAATAATATTGATCACATGCTTATACATTTGCATATATATATATATATATATATATATATATATATATATATATATATATTTCTCATGTTCACATACATGATTTATATTATCTATGACACATATGCATACATTCTGCATATGGAGACTCTTATATGGACTTAGGTTATGGTACATGAGTTGTCCGTGCAAGATGAGTGTTATGGCACGTAAGTTGTCCATGAAAGTGTTATTTGTTATTGTTATGTGAGTTGTCAGTGCAGCGCATGCATTTGGATCCATCCCTCCGGAGTCAGGTGATCACCCATTGTACCTTGGGCCCTGTGTGTGCAGGTTTGTTGGACACTTGAGGAGTGTTGGTTGGTGCCAGCAAATCTTATCCATGCATAGACATTATAGACTCACATAATTGGCACTTATATTAATGCTTTATGATATATATCATCTTTATATGCTGATTATGTGTGCCAGTATGAGTTTTTGATCATTTCTAATCTGAAAGCATGCTATTATCTCTGATAGTTTTACATCTAATTGTCTTATACACTATTTCTGTTAGACTCTTGTGTTGTATTTATGTATGGATGATTTAGGTTATGATTGTAAGCATCAGTTGGTCAATCTCGCTACTATTTCGTCAACGTTAGTTTTGATACTTACTGTGTATATTGGATCGATTATACTCATACTAAAACAATATGTGTGTGCTTGTTTGACGGTATATAATGGGCAATTACTACCCAGCAATCTCGGGCAGGGAATGCCATTTCTTGAAAAAGAGAGACTTTAACTTCTCTTTCTTCTTTCCATTGCATCTCTGCACCTTCCTCTAGCATGACTGTTCCCCCTGTTATTTCACTCCCAAGAATGTGTATGTGGCCCGAGTTAATGTTGTCCTTCCCAGTGTACATGGTGCAGCGGTTGCTTACCCTGGATTACGAGTAACAATTAAATTTATATGTGGTTTCAAGGATACGTGATCTGATTTAATACAAGTAAAGAATAAAAGAAAATAGAGACTAAATTAATGAACAAGGAAAAAGCAAACCGCCAGTATTGAGTAATCTTCCTGTTTTGGAAGCCTTTTGAAATAAAATATGAAGCAGATAAGCGAGCAAAGTAGACTATAGCTTTTGTATATTGATTTTATATCGTGTCCCTCTTACAAATGGGGCTGACTTTTTATATAGGGAGGTGAAGAATTCTATACAAGGTAAAAATCTCATTACAAGGTAAGATATCTCTAGAATTAATGGATTCAACGTCTTTATTGATTTAAGCCGTGATTTCCACCGAGATGTTTTCATATCACAAGATTTTCGGTCCTTCAGTTACGCAAATCTGATAACTTTACCATGGGATATTTTACCCCGATCGGCCTCGACGATCTCACCTCGAGCGCCTTGGCTTAGAGCTTCGAGCTTCGTTCTGATGACATCTGATCTCGGGCTTCTTATACTCGATATTCCGGTCTCGACTTCTCTTCTCGATATTCCGGTCTCGACCTCTCTTCTCGATATTCCGGTCTCGACCTCATGGTTGGCGACTTCAATCGACGCTGGTCGTCAAATCCCAAAACCGGTACTTCCTATAGAAGCGATCGGGTTCGACCCCATACAGATAGTCCCCTCGTTTTTTGGAGAGTAATGACAAGAAACGATATGAGCCGCCGCTTTTAAGATTAGGTTAAGTGAAGACATACTTATGGTGCGCGACACGGAATTCGGAACGTCAAATCAGATAACACAAAACGTCTTGTTGATAAATGACGGCAGTATGATGATGCACGTGGCCAGTATCAAAAAGGTCTTTTCATGTACCAACTGACGACAAACTCTGCAATTCCCAAGCTCCAATTAATGCTTTCTCATTTTGGGTTTCATGCCGCCGCTTTTGAAAAGTATAAATAGCCCTCTCATTCTTCAGTTTTCAAGTTTACGTTGTTTGAGCACCATATTGTCCAAGTTCTCTAAACTCTGTTCTTCAAGTGACTTCTCTTTCTACGCTTGCATCTACTTGCTTTCCATCTCTTTAATTCCTATGGCAAAGACATCTAAGTCTATTCCTCAGAAGCAACAACCCTCTTCCTCTCAACCCACTGAAGAGGCCGAGCCTGTCATTGCTGAGGAAACTTCGACAGAGCCTCCTCTAAAAGCGTTCGTACCGGTTGGATGCTCAATCGGCTCCGATTTTAAGGTGGAGAAGTCTTCCTCTGTACCCGGCCGGGGTGAACCAGTCGTTAGATATATTAGTTCAATCACGAGCATAACCATTGATAGGGTGGAAGTAGAATGTAACTGGGTTGGTGAAGATGTGGTAGTCCCCTCATCGGACGAGGCGATTACCACCCATGTGGAGAGCTATTTGAGTGTTTACACTTACCCTTCACGTTGGGACCTTTGACCCCATCATTGTCGCCTTTTTCAAAAGGTGCAATGTTACGTTGGGTCAGATTCACCCCAACGTCGATGGGCATCCTTTCACCATCGATCATCTGCTGCGATTATACAGTCCCCGAGTCTTCTGAGGGGGACTAATAAAACTCGCTTGCCGGGCAAGCAAAGCCTCATTTTCGAGCATCGACGTGGACAAAGACCGGGGCTGGATGAGCCGATTTGTTCGAATAAGGACGTCGGACCTAATCCTTGCAGAAGATATGTCGTTCCCTGAAAAGTGAAATATGAACGGTAAGAATCATTTTCCTATCCTAATTCGTTTGTTGTTTTTCCTTTGTTATCTCACTAATATGTTTTGTAAGATGTAGCTGTTTCTCAAATGCCGCCTGCGATTCATCATTTGGAAGAGTGGGTCTGGAAGGTGGTAGCTCAAAGGACCTACTCAGAGCACGCCTAGCGTGAGATATCGAAAGGCCTATGGGAGGCCAAAAATCATGGTGAGACCGATAACACTTATATTTCATGCTTTATGCGATCGGTGCTACTACTAATTCACTTCCTCTTTCCTTTGCAGGTCTATCGAAGGACGTTGAATTGAGGCCAACGTCCCCCAGTAGAGAGGTTCCCTGCCCTCTCCCTATATCGGAGAAGGAAGGAGAGAAAAAGAGAAAAGAAGCCCCCAGTTCTTCTAGGCCCGAGAAGAAAAGAGTTAAAAAGAAAAGCATAGCTCGTAAGACCAAAGTTGCTGACTTGGCCATCTGGTTGAGTGATGATTCTGAGGAAGATAGAGGCCTCGATACCTTAAGCAACGAGCCATCTCGGGCAGTCCCCGAGCCGAGGATCGATGAAGCTTGTATTCATTGAGTAGAGGACCTCGATGCAGGGGCGAGAACCGGGGCTTCCGCTGATGCAAGGGAGGCAGTGCAGGGAACCTCGGGTCCTCCAGAAGCAATGGACTCCTCTTCTTTCTCGGAGGCAACCTTCAATGAAGCCCGAGCTGTAAGGGCGCATTCGCCGAGCAAAGACCATGTACCGAAAGGGCCCTTTGAAGACTTCTTCGGTGTGCAATCTGCTGACACCTTTGGGCTCGAAGTGCCGAGGAAGAGTCCCTCTGCCGAGACGAGCAGGGCATCTTTCGGTCCCAAGTTGGTCAATAGATTTCCTACTCCGAGTTCCAACCCTGATCAAAAGAGGATAATAAAGTTTGCCATTCCTGAAGACGCTAGGGCTCTACGCCCGTGGGCATGGCTAGCTATTTTCGGTGTCTGGTGACCGAGGAAGATCAGGCTGCAATGGATGAGGTGGATGAGGCCTGCTTGTTCAATGAAGCTTAACAGGCATCAAATAAGGTAAAACTTCTTACAGGCTTCGTTTGGTGTTTGTTATTTTACTTTTCGATATGTACTGACTGTTTTATTTTCTTTCATATTCGTAGTCCTCGGTGCTTCATCATGAGGCTTTTCTTCGACTAAGGGAAGAAAAGGCACGTCGTCAGCGACTCGAGGGGGAGATGTCGACCCTTCGGGTTGAGCTAGACTTCATGCGCAGGGAGAATGCTAATACACTCGACCAGATGGGGCAGCAACTTGACCGAATAAATAAATTCCGATCCGCATTGAGCGAGGCCAAGGTAGAGACCAGCGAATGGAGAGCTAAGACCGATCTGCTGACCTCGGAAAAGGAGACCCTCCAAGCTCGTATGGTTTCTTTGCAAGAACAAGTCTCGGAGGCACAAGAGAAAATCGGGACTCTAACTAAGAGCACCGATACACTTCAATCCCAAGTCGAGATGCTTACCTCGGATCGTGATATTCTGGTCAACGAGCTGCAATTAGTAAAATCTGAGATTGCCACGTCCAAAGCTGATGCCAATGATCTAATAGCTCAATACAGGGCCGATGCTGAGGCTGCCCAAGAGCAATCAAAGATTCTGGTTGAGTATGCCAAGTGCCAAATCCGCCTGTCTGCTCTCGAGGATTTAAAAGCTCGAGGCTTCGATCTATCCACCGAGGTCGATGATGCAGCAAGGATCGAAGCCGATGCTAGAAAGCGGGCCTTCCTTGAAGAAGAAGAAGACTCCGAGAATTCTGATTGATGCCATCTGTTGTATAATATGTCTTTCTAGGATTCTCACTTTTTGTAACACACTTTTTTTCATATATATAAAAGATCTTCTTTTATCTCCCTTTCCTGTTCGATCTATTCTAATAATTCAATTTGCAGAATTTTCTGCCCTTCAGGCTTAGTTAAGACTTAGCTTATTTCTCAGTAGATTTTCCTCTTTCACGGCCGATGGGATAAGGCCTAAGCCTCGAAAGGGGGGCGAGGTTTGCCTTAATAGGTCTTATTTCTTTTCGAATTTTATTAATTCGACGTGGCCTTGGCCCATTAAGAAATCGGAGTTCTGCCTTAACAGATTTCAATTCCCCTCGAGTCCAACTCGATTCGGCCTTAGCCTTTTATAAATTCGAATTTGCCTCAATAGGTCTTACTTCCCTTCGAGTTTCATTAACTCGATAAGGCCTTGGCCTTTTAAGAAATTGGGGTTTGCCTTAACCGGTCTTTCCCCTCTTCGAGTTTTACTTGGTTCGGCCTTAGCCTTTTATAAGTTGGGATTTGCCTTAACACGTCTTACTTCCCTTCGATTTTCGTATGAAGTTCTGAACAATGTTAATTTCTGATCATGTAATAAAATTTGAAGGGGCCCTTGAGCTCGGAGACAAGATATTGGTGCCGAAAAGCTTTTATTAGCATTTAGGTGCTTGTACAATTTGCTTAGGGGGTTGATCAATCTACTCGGGCATGGTACTTTCGACCGTTTGACCCTTACATTGATTCCTAACGATCTATGAGAAGTTCCCCCGAATTGAAGTGGCCAAACAATGAATCGTAGTAGATAAACGATCTTCTGATATTCATGGTCGACCGAAGTTGTGCACCAAATATTATTGTCTTCGATGAGTGACCGATCTAGGTTAGCACGATTACTGGTTGCCTCATTAAAAACCTTGCTGTAAAACCTAATTTGGGACAAAACCGGTCGAAGGGAAAAAGAGTGCAACGCGTGCTTTCAGCCCTAATGTCCTGCGCTTCCTTGTTCAATATTGCCTCATTCAATAACTGCAGGCGTTAGTAAAACAAAAAAACGAAAAAAAAGAAATTTCATACCTTAACAATAGTATCGCTTTAGGTGCTTATGTTCCAATTGTTTGGCAGCTGTTTGCCCTCCATGGTTCCGAGCTTGTATGATCCCTTTCCGGTGACCTTCAAGATGGTATAGGGCCCTTCCCAGTTCGGTCCTAACTTTCCTTCATTCGGATCTCGAGTATTGGGTGTGATTCTTCTGAGCACCAGGTCTCCGATGTTGAAGTGTCAAAGATGGGCTCTCTGGTTATAATACCTTTTGATCTTTTGTTTTTGGGCCGCCATCCGAACAAGGGCTGCTTCCCTTCTTTCGTCCAATAATTCTAAATTTATGTTCATAGCTTCTCGATTTGATTCTTCGGTTGCGCATCGGAACCTGATACTCGGTTCGCCTACCTCGACAGGTATTAACGCCTCAGCGCCGTACACTAGAGAGAAAGGAGTGGCCCCGGTGCCGGTTTTCTCGGTTGTGCAGTAAGCCCATAGAACCTCAAGCAGTATGTCTTTCCATTTTCCCTTTACGTCGGTTAACCTTTTCTTCAAGTTTCGAATTATGGTTTTGTTGGTCGACTCAGCTTGTCCGTTACAGCTGGGGTGGTAGGGTGTGGATAAGATCCTCTTGATCCTGTTGTCTTCGAAGAACTTTGTCACTTTACTGCCGATGAATTGCTTGCCATTATCACACACGATCTCCGATGGCATCCCAAATCGACATATGATATGGTCCCAGATTAAGTCGATCACTTCCTTTTCTCTAACTTTTTCGTAAGCCTGCGGTTCAACCCATTTGGAAAAGTAGTCAGTCATAAAAAGAATAAATTGAGGTTTACCTGGAGAATAAGGGAGAGGGCCAACGATGTCCATTCCCCATTTCATGAGTGGCCAAGGCGATAGGACCGAATGCAGTGTCTCTCCGGGCTAGTGGATCATCGGTGCATGCCTTTGACACTCGTTGCACTTGCGAACGAACTCCTTTGCATCTTTCTCCATATCGATCCAATAATAGCCGCCTCGAATTATTTTTCGAACCAAGGATTCAAAACCGGAATGATTCCCACATGAGCCTTCGTGTATTTCTCTTAAAATATACTCAGTGTCTCCTGGCCCGAGGCATATTGTGAGGGGGCCTCCGAATGTCCTTCTGAATAGGGTCCCATCATCGGATAAACAGAACCGGGCTGCCTTTGTGCGTAATGCTCTCGATTCTTTGGGATCCAAAGGAAGTTTACCTGAGCTGAGATATTCTATATATTTGTTCCTCCAATTCCAGGTCAAGCTTGTCGAATTAATTTCGGCATGGCCTACCTCCACCACCGACCTCAAGAGTTGTACGACCTTTTCGGACTCAAACTCCTCATCTTCGACCGATGATCCCAAGTTGGCGAGGGCGTCGGCCTCACTATTTTGTTCTCGAGGTATGTGCTGTAAAGTCCATTCTTTAAACCTGTGCAACGTGACTTGAAGCTTGTACAAATACCTCTGCATTCGTCCTTCTCTGACTTCAAAAGTCCTGTTTACTTGGTTGACTACGAGGAGGGAACATTTGGCTTCGATTATCTCTGCTCCCAGGCTTTTGGCCAGCTCTAAACTTGCACTCATAGCTTCGTACTCCGCTTCGTTGTTAGTCAATTTTACAGTCTTAATAGACTGTCGAATAGTGTCTTCGGTTGGGGGCTTTAGTATGATACCAAGCCCCGATCCTTTCGAGTTTAAGGCACCATCTGTAAATAGGGTCCACACTCCCGAAGGAGTACCCGATTTGGTCATTAATTCCTTTTCGACCTCGGGTATTAGTGACAGCTCAAAATCGGCGACAAAATCCGCCAATACTTGAGATTTGATCGAGGTTCGGGGCCGATATTCGATATCATACCCGCTTATTTCGATGGCCCACTTGGCCAATCGGCTGGATAGCTCGGGCTTATGCATTATATTTCTCAGGGGATAAGTCGTTACTACACATATAGGATGTCACTGGAAGTAGGTTTTTAGCTTCCTAGAGGCACTCAATAAAGCGAGTGCTAATTTTTCTAAATGCGGGTATCTAGTTTCGGCTTCTCCTAAGGTTCTACTGACGTAATAAATAGGAAACTGTGTACCTTGTTCTTCTCGGACCAGGACCCCACTCACCGCTACTTCTGAAACGGCAAGGTAGAGGTATAATTGTTCACCCGTTTTTGGTGTATGCAGCAAAGGTGGGCTAGAGAGATACCTCTTAAGTTCTTCTAACGCGCGCTGACATTCCGGATTCCACGAGAAATCGTTCTTCTTTTTCAGCAAGTTGAAAAACCGGTGACTTCTATCGAAAGACCTCGAAATGAACCGGCCTAAAGTAGCTATCCGAACTGTCAGCTTTTGTACAGCCTTTACACTGTCTACAATTGTAATGTCTTCGATGGCTTTGATCTTTTCGGGGTTAATTTCTATTCCCCGATTCAAAACCATGAAACCGAGGAATTTCCCGAGCCCACTCCAAATGCGCACTTCTCCGAGTTTAACTTCATTTTGTACCGTTTAAGCACATCGAACGTTTCCTGTAAATGACTCAAATGGTCCTCTGCTCGCAGGGACTTAACTAACATATCATTAATGTAAACTTTCATTGTTTTTCCTAATTATTTTTCGAACATTTTGTTTACTAGGCGTTGATAAGTAGCTCCCGCATTCTTTAACCCGAATGGCATCACGTTATAGCAGTATGTACCATACTTAGAGATGAAGGATGTCTTTTCTTGATCATCCTTGTCCATTCGTATCTGGTTATAGTCGGAGTAGGCGTCGAGAAAGCTAAGGGTCTCGTGGCCAACGGTGGCATCGATCATGTGATCGATGTTTGGTAGGGGAAAAGAATCTTTAGGGCGTGCCTTCTTTAAATCTTTGTGATCTATACACATTCTTAACTTATTTCCCTTCTTAGGAACTACAACTACATTTGCTAACCATTCCGGGTATTTAACTTCCCGAATGGATCCTATATTTAAAAGCTTGGTTACCTCATCTTTGATGAATATTTTCTTGACTTCGGATTGAGGCCTCCTCTTTTGCTTGACCGGCCGAAATTTAGGATCGATGCTCAGTTTGTGAGTCGTGATCTCCGGAGGTATCCCTGTTATGTCAAGATGGGACCAAGCGAAAGAGTCTTCATTAGCTGAAAGAAAATGAATAAGTTTAGTCCTGAGTTCGGAACTTAAGCCCGAGCCCAGGTATACCTTCCGATCTGGTGCATCTTCTAGGAGTGAAATTTGCTTGAGTTCCTCGACCGTTGACTTAGTTGCATCGGATTCTTCGGGGCCGACGAATGACCGGGGAATCCCATAATCATCATCTTTGAGAAGTTCCTGTTCACCTTCGTTTGTTGAAGGCGATACCTATGATTGCTATTTGGTTCTTTGGGAGGGGGCTATTAGTTTTGGCACTGCTTCTTCTACTGCGAACATTTCTTTCGCCGTATGTTGTTCTCCATAAACAATTATGATCCCATCAGCCGATGGAAATTTCAACATTTGGTGCAGTGTTGAGGGTACCGCTCTGATATCATGAATCCATGGTCTCCCGATCAAGGCATTGTATCTCATATCTCCTTCGATTACACAGAATTTTGTTTTTTGAACGGTACCGGCAGTGTTCACTGGTAAAGTTATTTCTCCTTCGGTTGTCTCGCAAGCCATGTTGAAACCATTGAGGATCCGAACTCAGGGATAATTCGATCTGTCAACCCGAGCTATTCGATAACCCACGACCGTATTATGTTGGCCGAACTATAGGATAAACCAACACACGCTTCACCTTAGTTTTTTGTATAACCACCGATATTACTAAGGCGTCATTATAGGGTTGCATGATTCCTTCCGCATCCTCCTCGCTGAAGTGTAAAGCTCCCTCCATCGCGTAATCCCGAGTACGCTTTTCTCGGGTGATGGACATTTTTGTGCGTTTCAATATCGGACCTTGGGCTGTATCTACCCCCACTGATTATCATATTGATCGTGTATTGTGCCCATGTGTACCATGATACTTACATATCAAACTGGGGTCTCTCTTAGCTAGATTCGATTGCAGCGGTCGAGGCCATTTGGTATCCTTAATGCGACCGATGGCCGATACGAGAGTAGCCGCGTCGACGTTGAAGTTATATTCGGACAGTCGGGGTGCTTCTCGATGGCCAGCGGCTCTTTCAAAGTTGTTTCTCGCCAATGGTCCTCGGTTACTCCGATTAAGATTGTTCCTCCTTTCTCGTCTCGGGGAACCCTGCCTTACTGGAACGGCCTTTTGGTCTCCAAGATATGGTCGATGCCTGTCTCTGCTCGATATCTCTTTGAACCCTATCATGAGTTCTGATGGGGTAAGTGGATCCCGAGGGGGCTCCAAGTTGATTGTCCTCGACCTTAATCTTCGATTAATATCGGTTGTGTATATTTGCCCATGTAGCAGCCGGATATTCAATCAAGCTTTGTTTAAGCTGTTGTGAAGCCATTGAGCTTCGAGTGTTGAGTCCTTAGGTGAAGGCCTGTACGGCCCAATCATCAGTGACCGGTGGTAGGTCCATCCGTTCCATCTGAAAACGAGATACGAATTCTCTAAGCATCTCGTTATCTCTCTGCCTAACTTTAAATAAGTCCGATTTCCGCGTCTCGACTTTGATGGCACCCGCATGAGCTTTCACGAAGGTGTCTGCAAGCATGGCAAAAGAATCGATGGAATTCGGGGAAAAATTATGATACCAAGTCATTGCCCCCTTCGACAAGGTCTCTCCGAATTTCTTTAAGAGAACAGATTCAATCTCATCGTCTTCGAGATCATTTCCCTTTATGGCGCATGTGTATGCCGTTACATGCTCATTTGGGTTAGATGTCCCATTGTATTTTGGAATTTCCGGCATACGAAACTTTTTCGGTATGGGTTTTGGGGCTGCGCTTGATGGAAAAGGTTTCTGTACGAATATCTTTGAGTCTAATCCTTTTAATACCGGAGGTGCTCCTGGAATTTGGTCCATCCTCGAGTTATATGTTTCTACCTTTTTATCATTTGCCTCGATCTTCTTCTCGCCTGACTCAACTCGTCTGGTTAACTCCTCGAGCATTTTCATGATCCCGGCGTTTGTCCCCGATCCGCCTTCGCTTGGTTCCACTGTGATAGGTTCATTTTCGGGGATAATTTCCCGAGGAGGGCCGGTCCCTATCCCATTCGAAATTTGTCTTCGATTTTCCAACTGAGCAATGGCCGCTTGCTGGGGTTGCAACATGTTGAATATCATCCTGAGGCTGATTCTGTGCTCCTCATCGTTTTGATTTGTCGAGCGGTATTCTCTTCGAACACTGTTCGATGGGCCAGAGGTCTGATCCATATCAACCGCTATGTGGGAGTTAGCGTCAACTGGGACTTCATTACCAGGCGCCAAGTTGTTGTTTTCACCCTGGTGGTTAAACTCGCCATCGACGTATGGAGGCACAGATTGAGAGTGTGACATGATTGTACTGTAACCTGAAAAAAGGTATTCTGCAAAGAACAAGTGTAAAATAGTCTGTGTGACAGAAAATTGTATCAAACGATCACTATTATTCTTAGCCCCACGGTGGGCGCCAAATGATTTACCCTGAATTACGAGTAACAATTAAATTTGTATGTGGTTTTAAGGATACGTGATCTGATTTAATACAAGTAAAGAATAAAAGGAAATAGAGACTAAATTAATGAACAAGGAAAAAGCAAACCGCCAGTATTGAGTAATCTTCCTGTGTTGGAAGCCTTTTGAAATAAAATATGAAGCAGATAAACGAGCAAAGTAGACTATAGCTTTTGTATATTGATTGTATATTGTGTCCCTCTTACTAATGGGGCTGTCTTTTTATATAGGGAGGTAAAGATTTCTATACAAGGTAAAAATCTCATTTACAAGGTAAAATACCCCTAGAATTAATGGATTCAACGTCTTTATTGATTTGAGCCGCGATTTCTGCCGAGATGTTTGCATATCACAAGATTTCCGGTCCTTCAGTTACGCAAATCTGATAACTTTACCATAGGATGTTTTACCCTGATCGGCCTCGACGATCTCACCTCGAGCGCCTTGGCTTCGAGTTTCGTTCTAATGACATCTGGTCTCGGGTTTCTTATACTCGATATTCTGGTCTCGACTTCTCTTCTCGATATTCCGGTATCGACCTCTCTTCTCGATATTCCGGTCTCGACCTCACGGTTGGCGACTTCAATCAACGCTGGTCGTCAAATCCCAAAATCGATACTTCCTATGCAAACGATCGGGTTCGACCCCATACAGTGGTCACTATATATTCTTAGTTGATAATTGATAGAAAAAGTACTAATTTATGCATAATTTATCCCATATTTAGCTCTTATTTGTTTGGATTTGGATGTTAATCACATTGATTCATGATTAATATAATGTGTTTTTATGTGTAGGAATAAGTTGAAAACAATCGGGGACGAAATCGGGGAAGAAAACAAGCCAAAACAAGAAGAAAGAAGCAAAAAGGAGGAAAGCAGCCCACAGGCCAGCGCCCAGCGCTGCCTGTGGCGCTGGAACCAGTGAACTGAAGAAAGCAATCTGCTTCCAGTCCCCTGGACAGCGCCCAGCGCCCCTCAGGGGACTGATTCCGGAAAAAGTGTCCTACTTCGTCTAGAAGACCCCTAAACCGACCCAAAACCTTCCCAACTCCTATATAAACATCCCTAAACCCATTGTGAAGAGGGAGAACGTGATTTTGGAGCAAAAGGAGGCCTAGGAACATCAACAACATCAACAAATTCTCAGTTCATCAATTAAACTAGTATCTTTATTTTAGTTTTTCTTATTTAGTTGTTTGATTTTGTTGAACATGAGTGGCTAATCACCCCTTGTTCTGGGGTTGTGATTAGCCATGAATATTGTGTTTCTACTTTGATGAATTCGTTTTAATAGTTAATGTGGATAAGATTGTTTCTTCAATTCTATGCTAAATTGCTTAATTGTTTTGGCCACCAATTAAGTTCTATCAATTATCTATGCGATGTTTGGGAAAACTAAGTCTAGATTAGAATAAGAATTGAAGAAAGCATGTTCTTAACTTTGTTAAAAAGAGCGGATTCGTGGTTAGGATAGGAATATACTTAATCACCATGCTTAATTATATAATCGTGTTCTTCATGCATTCTTGCTAGATTAATTCCATAGGAATATAGGCATTAATCTTGTTAGGAATAGGCGAATAGTACTTCGGAAGAAGGCTATGAGTATCATTATCGATTAATTAGCAATCTTACATTAACTATATGAACGATAAGTCAATTAGAACGCAATAGGATTGGAAACAAAATCACAACCTTGGAATCTTTGTTTCATTGATTACAAAATACATATTTGTTCTTTGCAATTCGTAGATTAAATTAGAATTACAATTTAGAATAAACCATATATTAAACTTGATCTTTACTTGATTAGATAACGATATTAGTTGTTATAAAGTAGTAACTTAAGTCCCTTGGGTACGATAATCCGGACTCATTGTCCTATATTACTTGTCGATCACGTATACTTGCGTGTGGGTAAGGGAGCAATATTAGTCAAACCTCCCAGTAACTGAAATTATATGAAATATGTATTCGTTTTCATGTTGTTCATGCAGAGCCTATAACAAATGTAAATTTCATCAAACGATAGTTTTCAAAGTAGAGTAGTTGTGCTTTCTAGCCAAAAACGTTTTCTTGAGCTTTCTATCATGGAGTTGTAAAGTTGGAGACTGTTGTTATTGAGTACACCACTATATGTATATCTATTTATATATATATATATATATCGATCGTCCTATTCCATTTTTCATGATACGAATAGAATTAGTTTTAGGGGTATTATCATTTTTAGTCCGCGCCAGAAATTATTTACATTCGATAGTCGGAAAAAGTATATAAAATTTATATATAACATACAAAATGTATATATATATATATATGTGTGTGTGTGTAATTTTTTTTTTTGTGACTATTATTTTAAAAGCGGCTATACAACGTCATTTTCCCAAATAACTAAGAACAAGGAACATGAGTTCAACATTACTCAATAGCTTAAATCAAATTGAATGTTGTTATTGCATTCCAGTTGATTGAATGGCTTCATTTTCAATCTAAGTTAAACCAAGTATGAGACGGCCCTTACTCCGGGACTAGAATAGCCAATTACGACTATAGTGACTTTTTGATACTCTTGTTCAGTTAGATGAATTAATTATGACAAAAAAAAAATTCACTTTATTAAATAATCATTAGTCCGAGTGATCATTTAAAAAAGTAACTGGATAACACCTAGACATATTTTCAGCATTTTTATAGCTTTTGAAAGGTAGATAATGACCATGTATGATTAACATCAATCATGAAAAACCTCTTCTGGAATGATAGACGCTATGCCTATTTCTGTTTCATTTGCTGTATGAGATGTACGTCTCTCATACTACTTTACACATTTTTAGTTGTTTATTATGTTTGCCCGTAAAACAGTACAGCTAAATTTGTGATGTGATTATAGACAAGCGAATCGATTTGATCCAAAAATGGTAACGAGAAAGGTTAAAATTGAGATTTGACGATGAAATGGAGAAGATAACAAGTCTGGCTTCGAACACAGTGTCTCTGAGAGCAAAGGTGAAAATAACAATAAAGTGCAAATAAAGCCATTAAATTGTGAGAAAAAGTAGTAAAATATAGCCTTTTTTGTATAGAATATTTCGTGTCCTTACAATGGTTGTTGAACCTACTATTTATAACTTTACCTAGGGAAACAAGATCGTACGATCCTATCAATAAATACCTGAAGGTCCTCGTTTGGATCTTCTCTAGTGAATACGGGAGGGTCCAAATTAATGAATCACGAACCCTCGCACTAATGGCCCTATCTGTATGACCAATACCTACATCTTGGCGTTGAGCCTGTGCGGCTACTAATCGAGTCAATAGCAGAATAGCATCTCTCATCCTCTGACCCGGTACATCTGGCTGAGGAGCTGGGTATACAGGGACGAGCGCTGGAGCTGGTGCCCTTCGGAGCTCCTCTGGAGAGGGCGGGGTATGTGAAGTCTGAGATGGAATCTCACTATGAGACTCTTCCCGAGACCTGGTAAGTCCTGGCGCTTGGCTAGTAGTCTCATCATCTACGGACTTGCCCTTCTGGGTGGCTGTAGCCTTCTTAGGCATCGCTGAAAACATAATATATCGTTAGGAAAATGAATCCTTACATCGCACAATCTTAGATAAGAAGGGAGGATAATACCCTATATGTCTTGTAGCCTCCTGTTTATAAATGTGGTGCACAACATACTCATAAACAAGACTCTATTAGATACGTTCTGTCGACAACCCTAGGACATAATTGCTTTGATACCACTTTTGTCACGACCCAAACCGATGGGCCATGACGAGTATCCGAGCCTACCTGTCGAACACCCCTAAGCATACGTCTAAGATAAAACATGAAATAAGTGTAGGACATGCATAATGTTTGGCAGTAAACTACTGAATTATGTGAACAACAAAAGCGAGAAAATATGCCCAAAAGGCATATGTACATATATATGTACTGAATACAGTAGGCGAGCCGACAAGTCCACATACTATCCGACTATACATGACTGTCTACAGACCTTTAATAGAGTGTAGAACTGTATAAAGTGTGGGACTGGCCCCCGTCATACCCATATATGTCTACAAACATATCGTACCAAAACCCAAAAGCAGCTACGAATCAAATGGAGCATACCAACTCTCGCTGAGCAAGGATCCTAAGAAGGGGGATCGTCAGCCTGTCTACCTGCACCTGCGGGCATGAAACGCAAGCCCCAGGAAATAGGGGCATCAGTACGAATAATGTACTGAGTATGTAAGGCATGAAAAGTAGTATGAAAAAGACATAAAAGAAACATAGAGTAAAGGACTCAACCTGTGAGTCTGAATAGCTCTGTGAATCATGAAACATTTATAGTGTCATGCATATGCTTATAAATGTCATATCATGCATAGGTATATGCGTACATAATATCATCAAACCTCTGAGGGCATCCCCTGAAAGAGTCATTGATTAACGCATAATGGTAGGTCATGAATACAAATATTCTCTGCAACGGTCGCTCATTTAATGTTAGTGAATATTCCCTCATTGAATGATATCCGATGGCAAACCCTTGACCTTCTCCCGTCGACTACGCTCCCTTCGGGATTTTATCCGATATCAATTACATTCATTGTATCCGGTATTAGTTGTCCCCTAACTTGCCCTTTGCCTATCTGCAGTTCCACGTGTCATGTTACTATTCGACTATTGGTTATAAACTAATCCTACTCCATACAGATAGTCTCCCTACTGTTCAGTGACATATCTTAGTGTTACCAGGAAGTTGGTGAAGAATCCTTTCTTGGGGGAATGTTCCTGAACAGTTTCTGACGCTTGAAAGGACGCAGGTCTTCTCACATTTAATACCCCGAATACGATTCAACAAAATATTTTTATCGATTTTCGAGGTAATCATGAGCATGAGTTTTGCCGTCTATAACTTTCCTGCTACTCAACACTTTTACTTCTTCACTTATACAATTTTCACAAGTCTCTCTTCTTCTCTGCATTTGCTTAGAAACCTTTTCACAACCTTCAATTTTCTCAGCAAGAATTTTACTAACCTTTTGTTACCATGGCTTCTTACACTGCTATCTTTGGAAATACTGGTCTTTTCTTTGGTAAAAATAAAGACAATAAGGTTGATGTCGATTCTGATCCTCCCACTGTTAGCACCATCATACCACATAATCTCAGCACCGCAAATGACTTTCAAGAGAAAGCTCCTTCTACATCTTCACGGACTTGGCCAGTTAGCAGGTATCACTCTTCCATTCACCCTTCTAATATCCAAACTGTAAAGGAGGAATGCAATTGCCCCAATCTTGAAATCCTTGCCCCAGATATGATAGAGCGGGTTACCTTCTCCGAGCAATGGTTTATGTACGTCTATAAGTATCCCTTTACCTTGGATCCATTCACTCTGGGTCGAGTAAAGGGCTAGATCTAATAATTTTGGAGTTTTTCCACTGGTATCAAGTCTGCTTAGCATAAGTAGGCCCATCTATATGGCAGACAGTGGCCTGCCTTCGCCAACTATGCTCGGAGATCGAGGAAACACTAACCCTTGCACACACAATGAACCTTTACTCTCCCAAAACTTTTTGTGGGTGAGTAATAAACTTTAGCTAGTGTGGCCATCACGCTCTCCTCACCAACATAGACAATGACAACGATTGCGGATGGATGGAACGATTCGTCGCCATCGCTACTAGGGACATCATCCCGGCCACAACTCCAATTTTTCCTGAGTCGTGGAATCGCTCTCGTAAGTTTCATTCATTCACTTCCTTTCTTCGTGAAAAGATTGTATCCCATTGTTGTTGATTTTTTGTTTCTTTTGATTCAGCTACCCGATGGGAACCACCATGGGTTCAAGGCCTAGACCAGTAGATTCAGAAAATTCTGGAAATCATGACTTCAGATTTTCGCCGATGGAAGAAAATGTCCCCCAAATACGGGTGGATGGCCAAGCACCATGGTAAGTCAAAATAGCCTTTCTTTTACCCTTGTTCGAAGATAAGATATCTTCATGAACAAACTGCTAACTTTATTTTTTGGCCCAATACAAGACTTTCGAAGGGCTCTGTCACCTGCCTCGAGGTCGACGCCTTAGTTGATCGCGAGGAGGCCAGGAGTGTGTTTGAAAATGCCCTGCGCGGAACAAAGCTTGAGAATCTGCCCAAGCCATTAGTGAGGGTGCCTCCTCTCGGAGTCCCCATCCTGAGAGCAAGAAACCAAAAAGAAAAGATGCTCTTCCTCTTCTGGGATTCAAGAGAAGAGGGCAAAGAAAGCTCCACCCGAGCCGGCCACAGTGGTCCTCGTTGATGAAGGGGAAGCCAGTGATGAAGAGACTTCCAATCAAAGGAGAAAATGATCTTCATGGGCTCAACTAGATGCTCAGCTGAGAGAGATTCAAAACCCGACGTGAGATGAAATTGAGGCCCTCTAGGGGTCAAGAATTTTGATTTCTCTTCCCGGCTCCCATTGCTGTCTCCAGTCCAAGGAGATGGGCCGTGGCCTCTTCTATCTCCGACCACTGAGCAAATAACAATCAAAACTTCTTCTGCCACTGCTGCTTCTTCACTTTCCACACCGATGGGTTCACACCCATCGACACCAGCTGCTCCTTCGCCGCCAGCAACAATTATATCTCCTCCACCGGTACCATCTGAACAAGAAAGGGACACCTCTCCTCCTGAGTCTCCTGACCACGGGAACTTGGATAGCAACTATGGTATACCTTCCCTAGACCCCCGATGGAGGCGAAGCACCACCCTTTCAATTTCACAGGATTTCAACGTCCTCTCGAGGCCGATGGAGCTCACCAATTGTGTGAATCCACTGGCTTTGGCGAAGTATTGCAAGAAAATGCGCTCCCTTTCTGGAGAGTGTCTGATAAACAATGTCATGCATAGTGTGACGCATGTATCGCACTAGTTTCCTTGTATTTTCTTTTCTGCTTCCATGTTGTAATGGTAACCCTAACTTTACCCTTCTCTTTATAGGCCAACCTTCTTGCTTCTAAAGGCCTGCAAAGTTTGATCCTCGATAATCAAGGACTTGCTTCCAAGCGGGATCAACACTTAGCTAATAAGAACAAGCTTGTCGCGCGCCTCTCAGTGCTGGAAGAAAAAACTGCCCAAGTGGATGAGCTTGAGGCTCAGTTATAGCAAACCAAAAAAAATATGGCCCACAAATAAGAAGCTTCTCAATTACACGAAAAGCTTCAAGAAACTACAGCTAAGTGGGTCGAGCTTCATGATGTTGTAATCGTTGCTGCCGAGCGCGAGCCTACTTTCGAGAAGCAAATTAATAAAATGAAGGCCTACTTATGCTCCAAAACCGAGGAGGCCAATGCTGCTGAGGAGAAGAGGGCCAAAATGGAAGAGAGGTTTAAGAGAGTCATAGAGCACAACCGGATCCACTTAACTACAATTATTGAGCTTGACTCTCGCCTCGGTGCCATGAGATCTGAAAGGGACAATTTTCAGGACGAAATTGATAAATTCTAAGCTCAACTCCAGTAACAAGAAGATTCCCTTATCTTCAAGAAAACCTATGCTATATACCATATGAAGAGGAAGACTTTGGAGGAAGCCAAAATGGGCATCGCCAACATAGATGATTGTATTGCCAGGCTCGAGAACTGGAGTTGTCTGCTCGTGAAAATCTTCCTACCCGTCCTGCTATGACTTACTCCTTGAGTACTGGTTCCGAGTACTTGGGAACCAAAGGGGAGACTGAAGAAGATGAAGGCCCCGAACCGGTAGTGGATCCACCTTCCTCTACAGGGGGAAACGTAGATCCCTCTCTCCCTTCGGGTTCTGGCGGGAATGATGCATAACTTCTTCTTTTTTTTATCTTTGTACTTTGTAAATATACCAAACCTTTCCTCGAGTTTTTCACTTGATAAATAAAGAATTTTTGCTTAAGTATTGTGAAAAAATATTCCTTTTATATTTAATCGATTAAAGATTTAGGCATATTTTCATCCGATAGCTTTTGATTCCGGGCATAAACTCTTCCGAAATCTACCCTTTACTATGAGGGTTTCATAAGAGAGGGCCGTTATGTTTATGGTGCTCTTGAAGAGGACATCTTCTATTCATTCTGGCACAAGCATTTTAAGATTTAGTTAACTTTCAAACAATCAAATTAACTCATCATTAGGACAAGAAATAAGATAAAAATAAAAGGACTTTATTTTATTCATTCCATCTTTGAAAGTACACAAGCATTCATTTGCTAAAGTAAATAAAACTGCCAATACATGTGGCTAACATATGTTTCTTTTGAGCCACCATCCTCACGTATGTTAAGTCTCTGTGTTCGTCGAGCAAGTCCAACCTCACTAGCAATGCTTCATTGTTTGCTTCTTCGTTTGTTTGGGAAAACCTTAAAGTCGTCTCCCCCACTTTCACCGGTATCAAAGCTTCCACGCCATACACGAGAGAGAAAGGTGTTTCTCTCGTGCTCGACTTCATCGTTATCCTGTATGCCCATAGCACACCCAATAGCTCATCGGGCCATTTGCCCTTGGCATCTTCTAACTTTTTCTTGTGGTTCTGAATAATTATCTTGTTAGTTGATTTCGTCTGTCTGTTAGCACTTGGATGGCACGGTGAAAATGTAACTCTCTTGATTTTCAATCCTTCCAAAAATTTTGTGACTTTTGAGCCTATGAATTGCAGCCCATTGTCACATGCAATTTCCTTCGGTATTCTGAATCGGCAGATTATATGGTCCCATATGAAGTCGACCACTTCGCGTTCAACGATCTTTTAGTAAGGACCTGCTTCAACCTAGTTAGTGAAGTAGTCAGTTAAAACTAAAAGGAATCTTACCTTTCCGGGACCTAGTGGTAGAGCACCAACTATGTCCATCCCCCATTTCACGAATGGCCACGGGGATAACACCAAATGCAAACGTTCAGCTAGTTGGTGCATCAATTGTGCATGTCGTTGACATTTGTCACATTTTTAACGAATTCCTTTGCATCCTGCTCCATCTGCGGTTACTAATAACCTGCCCTGATCAACTTTAAAACCAACGAATCTGCACCAGAGTGATTCCGCAAACTCCTTCATGGACTTCCCTCATCACGTAATCTGCCTTCGAGGCCCCCAAACACCGGGCCAACGGTACTTGGTATGATCTCCTGTATAACTTCCCATCCACGAGGCAGTAGCAAGCTTCCTTGGCCTGCAGTGCCCGGGACCCCTTTGAATTTTTGGGTAATTTACCTTGCCGAAGATACTCAACGAACTCATTCCTCTAGTCTCATACTAAGTTGGTTGAATTGACCTCGCAGCAGCCATCCACATCCAATACCGAATGTAGAAGTTGGACGACAGTACCGGAGTCAGACCCTTTTATCTTCGTGGATGACCCCAAATTAGACAATGCATCTACTTCCACATTTTCTTCCCTTGGAATGTGAATGATTGACCATTCTTTGAACCGTGCGAGCAATGCCTAGACCTTGTTCAGATATTGTTGCATGCATTCTTCATTGTGTAAATCCCGTACACTTGGTTTACCACCAGCTGGGAGTCACATTTCACTTTGATGACCTCGAACCCTAGTCACCAGGCTAGTTCCAGTCCTACAACCAAAGCCTCATACTCGACTTCAATGTTAGTTAACGGAACAGTTTTAAGAGCCTACCTCAGGGTTCCCCCGAGGGCGTGATTAGAACTATCCCAAGATCGGACCCTTTTACATTGGATGCTCCATCTGTAAACAAGGTCCAGACATCCGATGTCGTTCCTGACACCAACACTATTTCCTTAGAAGCCAAGGCCATTAAACCAGGACTAAAATCGGCCAGAAAGTTGACCAAAACTTGTGACTTAATCGCAGTCCTGAGCTTGTACTCAATGTCGAATTTACTAATTTTGACTGTACATTTAGCCAAATGACCTCACAACTAAGGCTTGTGAAGGATATTCCTTAAGGGAAAGGTTGTTACAACGGCTACCGAGTGGCACAGAAAATAAGGCCTAAGCTTTCGGAAGGCAACTGCGAGAGCTAAGGCCAACTTTTTGAGGTGTGGATAATAGGTTTTCTCTCCCGACAATATTTTATATTTTACTAACATAATAAACAAGAAATTGCATACCTTCTTCCTCTCAAACCAAAACAGCGCTTACCACTATTTCTGAGACCGCTAAGTATATTAGCAACTGCTCGCCTTCTCCCGATTTTGACAGTAATGAGGAGCTAGACAGATATCTTTAAGATCTTTTAGTTCCTGTTGTCATTCCGAGGTCCACTCGAAATTGTTCTTCATTTTTAGAAGTGAGAAGAAGTGCTGGCACTTTTTTGAGGATCTTGAGATGAACCTGCTTAAAGCTGCCAACCTTCCGGTTAATCTCTACACTTCCTTCACGCTTGTTAGCTGGTCCGAGATGTCTTATATATATTTGATTTTTTCAGGTTAACTTCAATTCCCCTTTGTGAGATGAGGAACCCCAAGAATATTCTGGAGCCGATCTCGAAGGAACACTTTTTGGGGTTGAGTTTCGTACTGTACTTCCTTAGAATGTCGAAAGTATCTTGAAGATGCTTCAAGTGATCTCCTACATTCAAAGACTTCACTAACATGTCATCAATATATACATCCATTATTTTGCCTATTTGATTCCCAAACATTTTATTAACGAGCCTCTGATAAGTGGCTCCACCGTTCTTAAGCCCGAAAGGCATCACATTGTAGCAATATATGCCAAAGCTCGTTATGAAGGAAGTTCTTTCCTAATCCTCTGGGTTCATCATGATCTGATTTTACACGGAGTAAGCACTAAGGGAACTCATTAACTCGTGTCTGGTCGTAGAAGCAATCATTTGATCGATATTTGGCAACGGGAATGAGTCGTTAGGGCACGCCTTATTTATATCTTTATAGTCTACGCACATCCTAAATTTATTATTCTTTTTGGGTACTACGAATAAGTTATATAACCATTCCGGATATTTTACCTCCTGGATCAAACCAATATTAAGTAGCTGGGTTACCTCTTCTATAAAAAATTTGTTCCTGACCTCGGCTATTGGACGTTTCTTTTGCCTTACCGGTGTGAAGTTTGGATCCAGACTCAGCTGGTGGACCACTATCTCAAATGGAATACTTGTCATATATGAATGCGACCAAGAAAAGCAGTCTACGTTAGCTTTGAGAAATTTAATAAATCCTAACCTGAGTCGGGATTTAAACTCGTTCCCAAATGGAACTTCCTTTCCAGAAACTCCTTGAACAAAGCCATTTGCTCAAGTTCCTCTGCAGTTGACTTAGTTGCATCTGTCTTCTCTGGTACCTTGAAATATCTCGGATTCTAATAGGATCCGATGACTCTTCACCCTTACCTTTTACATTCGTAAAGGGAGAAGGCATTGGTTCCTGTAATTGCTATTTATCGGACTCTTTTCCGTTGCTTCAGAAATGGTCATTGCGTTCATTTCCTTCAACGTCAGTTGGTCTCTTATTTTCTTAATTCCTTTCGGCATTGGAAATTTCAAAAACTGGTAATTTGTTGAGGGCATAGCCTTCATCTCGTGTATCCACGGCCTTCTAAGGATTACATTATAACCAGTATTGTCGTCCACCACTTCAAATAGACTGGTCTTCGTTACCCCTTCGGCGTGTGTGGGAAACAAAATCTCTCCTCGGGTTGTCACTCTTGTAAAGTTGAAGCCAGCTAAGAGTTTTGTCGCCGGAATAATGTTCCCTATCATCTTCGCCTACTCCGGATCTCCATTGAATGATGTTGGTTAAACTTCCTAGATCAACCAAAACACGCTTAATATTAAAATCTAAAACATTGAGAGAGAATACCAAAGCGTCATTGTGTGGCTAAATGAGTCCGCCAATGTCTTCCTTCGTGAAGGCGATGTTATCCTCTGCGACTATCCGGAGTCTCTTGTTGTGAGTTACCGATATCTTTGTTTTCTTTGCTTCTGAAAAGGTTACACCATTGACTCTGTTTCCACCGAAGATCATGTTGATAGTCATCCAAGGTGACACTTCTGCTACCTTCGAAGGCTCTGCATTGTCCCGGCTTCGGCCGTAGTCGTTCTTGGCCTGGTCACATAAGAATTCTCTAAGATGACCATTCTTCAATAGTGTCGCCACCTCTTCACGAAGATGTCGGCAGTCCCCAGTTCTTTGGTTGTGAGTCCCATGGTATTCACACCATAAATTAGGATTGCTCTGGCTAGGATCTGATCGAATTGGCTCTGGGAATCATGCTTCTTAATATTTCGCATTGGCGATACCAACTCTACTGATGTTAAAGTTGTAGTCTGACAACATGGGGTATGTGGAATCCCGAGCCCCTATCACCTCCTTATCTTGTAACGACCTGCTATTCCGACCCGGATCAGCCCTTCTATCGAGGGCAAACCTATCTGATAACTGAAACCTTTTGTTACTACGCCCATCGGCCTTCTCGTACGGTAGAAAGCGACCTCTAGCGGACTGCCGGTCTGTATCAAAGTCACTCTTGAATTTGTCCTAGGTTTTGTCTCGACCTCGTCCCTTGGTCGATACTGAAGACCCAAGTTGGTCGTCTTCTATCCTTAATTTTGACTCATACCGGTTACGGATATCTGTCTATGTGGTTGCCTGAAACTCGAGCAGGCTCTCCTTCAGCTTTTGGGAGGCATCGGAACTCAATGGTTAGACCCTTTGTGAATGCTCTGCCCACTCATCTAGAACCGCCGGTAGCAGCATCCTTTCTTTCTGAAACTGGATCATAAATTCCTGTAGCAGTTCGGATTCACCTTGCACAATCCTGAATAAGTCTGCGTTTCTGGTTTGAACCTTCTTTGCTCTGGCATGGGCCTTAATGAATGAGTCTCCAAGCATCTCAAAAGAGTCAATTGAATGCTCGGTTAAGAGAGAATACCATGTCAAGTCCCCATTCGTGAGGGTTTCATCGAGCTTTTTCAACAAGACCGACTCGATCACATGTTGTGCCAAATCGTTCCCTTTCACAGTCATGGTGCAGGTTGTGATGTGCTCCTAAGGATCCGAAATCCCATCGTATTCTGGTATGTCACGTATCTTGAACCTCTTCGAAATTAATTCAGGTGCTGCGCTCGGCTTAAACGACAATTGTGTGTATTCTTTCAAATTTGCGCCTTTTGGTACCGGTGGTGCGCTCGGAATCTGATCCATCGGAGCGTGAAACTCATTCACATGTTGATCCATTTGTTCGTTCATTTCCCTCATAAAACTCATGAGCTCAGTTTTGAAGGGATCATTCTTGTTGTTATTCCCAGATCTGCTACCGGTCCCTCCGGCTTTGTCGCAATCGACCTCACCCCTTGGGGTGTTGTTATCGACCCTCTGAGTCGTTTGATTTGCAGGAACACTAGGAGGAACCGGGCCCCTTCCGTTTGCATTATTGGAGGCACCTGACAATGCTTGTTTTAACTCTGTCATCACCCGATCCTGCTTTGAGAGGTGATTCATGATTGCTTTCTGCTGCTCCTTCAGGTGTTCGACCGTTTCTACAATGTGTTCCTCCTCTGCATCATCAGGGGTTGGCTCCTGCACATGCCGAGGGTATTGACCATCCCTAACCGGGGTCATCTCATCCTCTTCATTGCGAGTCTTACTAATTGAGTCATCGTCTTGGGACAACTCTTCGTGTGCCTCGACGTTGTGTGTGTAGTTGACATAATTAGCTACCATATTTAGTTCTTACTAAGGAAAGAATTAAAACAAGTTAGTAACAAACAAATGAACAAAGCAATTGCGCAGGTGTCTATGCCCCACGATGGGTGCCAAATTGTTTGCCTGTAAAATGGTATAATTGAATTTTGTTACATGGTTTATAGACAAGCGAATTGTTTGATCCAAAAATGATAAACATATAAGATTAAAATTGAAATTTGACGATTGAAATTGGAGAAGATAACAAGTCTGGCTCTGTGCATAGTGTCTCCGAGTGAAAAGGTGAAAATAAAAACGAGCAAATAAAGTTGTTAAATTGAGAGCAAAAGTAGTAAAATATAGCTTTTTTTTGTATAGAATGTTTCGTGTCCTTGCAATAGCTATTGAGTTAACTATTTATAGCTTTATCTATGAAAACAAGAGTCTAGAACTAAGCTGCTCTTAAATGATAATAAAAGAATCATTGATGAACGCGTAACAGCAGACCATGAATAGAAATATTCTCCACAAGTAGTAAATAGAAACACAAATGAATCTACCAAATTATTTTTTTAAATTTAGTCGGAAGAAAACGAAGAATCGTGAGCACAGTAAATTGCATTCTCATCAAAATAAACCATGCCTACTAATATCATATCAATAATAATTTGGCAAGTAGAACAATGAATGAAAAAGCATAAACTTTCGTCTTCAATGGCAAAATCAAACTAAAATAAATTCGTGTTACAGTTTTTAGTTTTTCTTTTGTTCTTTATTTCCATTTTCTCTCCTCTCTACACGGATTCTTTTATTCCTTTTTCTTCTCTTCTTTCATTGTTGATAATTTCTTCTAATTTATTGCTTCCTTACTTCTTTCTTCATCCGTACATGTTATTAGACTCTAAGAACGTGGAATATATTTTTCCACAAAAATTATGATACTTTAAATTCTTCATATTTCATTCACCAGTAATCACCACATGATTTTAATAACAAAAGAGAAAGAAGGGGATTTTTCTCTACGAAGTCACAACACATTGATCAGAGCTTAGTGCATGAATTCACTAATGTACGCATAACTCAAATTTCATTTATAGAGACAGAAACTTCACTCACTACTTAGAAAATCAAGGAAGAAAAGAAAAGGGAAATGAAGAAAATAGAGGAAAAGGAGAAACTTTTATTTACTAAATCTTTTCTTATTTGAACTATATTTGGAATAGAAAATAAGGAAAAAGTTTAAAATTTTGAGAAAAAAAATAAATTGCCATACTGGCTAAAGAGGCATGTCACATTATCAGGTTATTGACGAGCTTTATATATTTATATAGATATAGATAGTTGCTCATTTAATGTTAATAAATATTTTTTCATTGAATAATATATGATAGCAAACTCTTAATCTTCTCTTATCGACTATATTTCTTTCGGGATTTACTCGATATTGATTAAATTCATTATATCTAGTATTGTTTGTCCCCTAATTTACTATTTGCCTATCTTCAATTTCATGTACCATATTACCATTCAACCATCGATTGTAAACAAATTTTATCTCATACATAGGATGACTCACTACAGTTTCACATATTAAGAGCGACTCACTATTTCACTTTCTTTTCACGGCTAACATTAAAGAAACTTTTGACTTCGAGATGGGAAGGAATCTTACTTAAATTGCAACAAAAAGTTTCTAATAATACTAAAAGAAATTGAATTACACTCTCTGCTACTACTGCAAAAATACTTGGTAATTTCGTATATATCTATATTTATATTTATATTATATTAAAAGTATAAATATTTCAAGCAAAATAATATTTATTTTTTTACCCTTTAAAAATAAATTTTACACTAAACAAAACATTCATTTTAATTATTTACATAATATATAGAATTTTAAAATCGACTAAAATTTTAATTACTAAATCTTTTCTTATTTGAACTATACAGGATTTCCTGAAACTTAGGACTTTAAACCGCTTAGAATTTTGCTTTATATAAATCATTTCCTTACCAAACTTGATTAATTGTTAGTATGGTTTCATTTATTTCTTTTTTCTCGTTTGCAGAATATATCTAAAATAAAAACATAGAGTACACTCATTGCCATTATTAACAAGATCATTACATTATTGTTTTTAATATTAGGATTTAAACCGTATAAATTAAGAATTATACGGTGAAAATGACAATATCAAAGTAAAAGTGTCCCAAGGCAAAACCTAATAGAATTTCTAAAGAAATGAAAAGAAAAAAAAAAACTCCAGTTGTAAAAGAATTACCTTATCAAAGGAATGAAATTATAGCTAAATTGCTAAATTAACAACCGTAAAGCGGGTCTACACTAAAATTTTCATGAGTATTTTGCTGTAGTTTGTAGATGTTTTATTAATTTTTAGTTGATTGAATCGTTTGGAGGTAATTACAGGCATTTGTATTTATTCCCAGTTTTGGGGTCACAATTAAAGTTATACCCACTTTATACAAAAATATGCAAGTCTATCCATTTTAGGATCAACTTCAAACTTATCGTATCTGAAGTTTAAAAAAAAAAAATTAGTCTGAAGTTTTAAAAAAAAAATAGTCTGAAGTGCAATGTACTTAGGGCCAATTAAGTCTATAGTGCAAACATTGCACTTAAGATGCACTTAAGGCTAAGTCGGTCTGAAGTGCAACAAATATTTTCATGCACTTAACGCCAACTACGTCTTAAGTGAAAAAAATTACACTTCAAATGCACTTAAGGCCAAATAGGTCTGAAGTGCAACCAATGTTTTCATGCACTTAAGGCCAAATAGGTCTGAAGTAGAAAAAATTACACTTAAGATACAGTTAAGGCCAAATAGGTCTAAAATGCAACCAATGTTTTCATGCACTTAACGCCAAATAGGTCTGAAGTGAAAAATTTATACTTTAGAGACACTTAAAGGGTCTGAAATGCAAATTGCCGAAAAACAGAAACATGTTCTTCAAACTGCATCAATTCAAAATACGATTTAACACCTAAATCTACTCCAATAAGCTTAAATTTGAAGCATAACCTCCAAATATCTTCAAGAACAAACCCCAATTATCAACTTTTCAAAACAACAATAAATCTAACAAATCCATTAAAAAAAAAAAAAGAAGAAGAGGAAGAAGAAGAAGAAGAAGAAGAACAATGAAGTGTCACACCAGCTCACCACTGTAAAACATCATAAATTATCTTATAACATGGTCACAAACACTATATAAATTCACCGTTATTTTCATTTTCACAGTGAAGAAAAAAAAGAATAATAATAATAATAATAATAATAATAAGAAGAAGAAGAAGAAGAAGAAGAAGAAGAAGAAGAAGAAGAAGAACCACCCTTATATTTAACGTTGGATACTCGTCAAATAAATACTAAATAAACTGAATTAGAAAAACCCCTTAATTTATGTGTTTTTTATTAGAAGGGTTGACTCATCTCTAAAGAAAATTATAATATTCTTTACACTTAATAATTGTTTATATGTTTGTCCTTTTGTTTTATAAAATAAACACTGATAAAGCCAATATATAATATAGTTGAATATTCATTCTTACAGCAAAAAATTTTACAGCGGAATAATTTTTATAGCAACATGATATTCGGTCAAAAATATATATATTTACTCATTATTGTCTCATATTCTCGTATTTTTAATAGTCTTTTGAGTGTTAATTATATTGCTTAATGCCTAACATTATATTTTAATTGTGTACGAATAAAGCGGTGTGAAGATGAAGAGATTTGAAGCAAATATTAAATAAAACATGGAAGAAAAAGAAAGAAAAATAAAACAATAAAAAGGAATGAGACATAAGGGGGAACCTTTGGTGTTTGTCCCCCCAAGTGCAAGACAAAAGAAAGGGGAATTACAATTAAAGAAAGCAATTGGAATTGAAGATGAAATTACGTGCTGGCTTTAGCGCCAGGGCCAGCGCTGCTGGCTTGGACTCTGCGTGCGGGATTTTTTCTATTTCGTACGAGACAAGGTTATTTTAATCCTACACGGCTTCAACTTATATAAAAAGGAGTTCTAAATCTATTTTAGGGGAAGAGGACATTTTTGAGATAAAAACACAAGCACAGAGCTGCCACGAAGGCCAAAATTATCAGATTCCATCTTTCTTCTACCAAACTTATTCATTTTTATGTTTCTTTGTATGATTTATTGTTTGACTACCATGTCTATGTGGAGCTAAACTTCACGTTCTAGGGTTGTAGTTCTTTCATGACTGCTGTTATTTGAATATTAATTTTGGTTTCTTAGTTTATCGTATTGGTTTATTTGTTCAATCATGCGCTTAATTATTTAATTGATTGATCACCAATTGCATACTATCGACGAATCTAGAATTGAACTTGAAAGTGGAAATTCTAGATTGCATATAGGATTGAGTAGAGCAAGTTCTTGAACCGGACATCCGGGAATGGATTTGCGGTTAGGATAGACATATACCTAAATGCCTTGCTTGGTTGATGTACAGGAATTATAAATGCGTTCTTGCTAGTTCTAACTTCATAGGCATATAGGCGTTAGGTTAGTTTGAATACGCGAGTAAGAACTTGACAGATTGTTATGAGCAATATTAACCCTGTCAACCAATAAGCTAGATGGATTAGTTAGTCAATTCAATTGAAGAATACAGTAGGAATGTTAGATAGCCCATAACCCTTGATCGTTTTCATTACATTGAAGGTAAGGTTATGCGAAGGTATACGAAGGTAAGGTTATTGAAATATACGAAGGTAAGGTTATTGAAGAAGAAGCTTGGTTGACAGAAGACTTTTATGGTCCGTAGTTTTGGGCTTGTCATGGCCTGACCTCTTGGAAATCGGAATTTGAATATTTGAGTCAGAGTTGGTATTAGGACGGATATTCTCGATTAGGTGAATATGCGGAACGACGTTGTTTTCTAACAACGTTGGTGAATGATTAGTATAAGGAGAGAGAAGAACTTGCACATAAAATTGATAATTTTGGCTTGGTTGTGCATAACTTGGATGTAGATTTGAGTGCAAAGGTTGATGCGTGTAACACCCAACAATTTAATGATGAGTTATGTGAAGCTGAAAAAAATCTTCTTGACCAAATTAAGGAGCTAAAACGAGAATACCAATTTTAGACCATGTTTTTCTTGAGGATGCCAATGTTGAGAATAGTGCTCTAGAGTCATATGAGGGAGTAAATGACATTACTTTTGGAGAATTGAGTGTGTGTATATATGGAGATGTAAACAGTAGTACAATTCACGAGTTAAGGCGCATTGGACCTCATTCTAATCATTTTTCACATTGTGTTTAGATAATAATATAATCGACCCATTTGAGCCTTTGGATAAGTCAGAGGGTGAGGATGAGAGTGCCTATATTCTTGAATTTGTTGTTCCAAACAGCAAGAAATACATTCCTCATCTAAAGGCCGATAAGTGAAAAGTAAAAAATTTATTAGTTGGCCTGGTTATCTTTGTAACTCCACCACTGGAGCATAGCCGCAGACTGGATGCCATGTTAGGGGTACAATTCATAAGTTCAAGGTGGAGGAAAAAGTGTTTCACGTCGTGCCACGACGTTAAATTAGGCGTTTGTTGGGAGGCAACCCATCTTTACTACTTTATTTTATTTTTATTTAATTTTGTTTTTTTTATTTTTCTATCTTTCTGGTGTTATTTTTATTTTGTAGGATTATGAGCATAGAAGAAAAGCCACTAGAAGTGTGCAAATGCGAGCCAGATGGTTGGAACTAGTGTGAGGTACCCGCACAAAGGATCATCTACGGGAAAAGTCTAAGTATCCCGTGAGCTGCTATACTTCGACCTTTGGCCTTTCAGGGAGTTTCTTATCCTCCCTTGTTATTTATCTCTATTTGTGCATTGAGGGCACTGCATTCTTTTAAGTGTGGAGTGAAAGATTCTCTGTGGTTTGTATAGTATTATATTAGTATATTATTAGTTTCTTATCTTTTTATTGTTAGCTAGCTTCTTATTTTTATTTGCATAGTTAGTAGAATTAATGGTGTATTATAGTAGTAGTAGTAGTAGTTTTAGTAGCTTAATTTAAAAACAAAAAAAAATCAAAAAAATTAAAAATTAAAAAAATTAAACTTTTCCCGAGGATGGAGCTCCTAGATAGATTTCTTGATGGATTAAAGTCCAACCAAAAACACAAAATAAAAAATAGAAAATAGAATAATACGTCTTTTAATTTTTTTTGAGGTAGTAATAATCCCTCATGGTTTTTCTTTGTGCATCAGTTCTTTTCTATGGGAAGTAATTTAAACTGGGTAGTTTTTTTTTCTTCTTTTAGAGTAGAATAGGAATTTAGGAAATAAATGGAGGAAGATAGATGAGATAACTAGGCGCCTTTGACTTGTTTGATAGTAGCATATTAGGCTTTGCCATGTGTAGTATCTTCCCTATGTCTTGAAATTGTCCATGATGACTTGTTAAATTGGATAGCATGTCTTGTGACGCCTATGTCTCATTTACTTAACTTATGTTCACTTTGTGCTTAATGCTTAATATCTCGTGGCTTTGTGAATACTTGCATTAGTTGAGAGTCGGAGTGAGACCGTCCTTAGTGAGTCATGTGCCATGTATGGTAACATTTTTGTGTAGTCTATGTACTGTACTTGTGTCTAGAACTTACCTGGTATATGAGTTGAAGCGAAATTTTAGGTGATGCTCGGTTTGAGAAATGATTTTAGGCTTTAATTGATCTTTTTGAGCTTATTGCTTACCATAAATAAAATTTATCCCTAGTTATCCATTTTGAGCCTATAGAATTTTATTTGGCACCCACATTACGAGCCTATACCCTTTTGTTCTTAATTGACAATGTTTTGATCTTTTTACCTCTTAAAGCACTTTAATTGTGAAATGAGCGTTAAAAGAAGTAAGAAGGGACTAAGTGTGGGGTGGCTTTCGAGTGGAACCAATGAAAGAAAGAAGGGCGCACTTGTTTTGTAAAATAATATACCACTACCGGAAATTGAAAAGGGGAAAAAAAGAAGAAGAAAAATTTGAAAGAAAAAAAGAGAAAAAAATGTAGATGAATAAATATCTTATTTTTGCTAGTGGACTGCAAATTAAGATAGTACTTAAAGAAAAAGGGAATATTTTTTGGAGGTGATATTGTTTGTGAAGTTGAAGTTGGATTGAGGAAATATGCGTTTAAAGTTGATTACGTGATTTGTTAAAGTGCTTAGGAGGGTTAGTCACTATTCCAAAATATATCCTACCCGTCCCTTAGCCCACATTATAACCATGAAAAAGTCTTAATGAACTTTAGATCGATGCGAGCCTACATTAATAGAGATTTACATTATGGGCAAGCCTATGGTACCAAGTGCATGCATGTGACTTCTTTGTAAGAGCGTGCGATTTCATTGATATATACGAGTCCTTAAAATATAATTGAGCATTCGATTTGAATGTGTGGATTCAACTTACTCTTGTTCTTGTTGTGAGGGCACATGGTTTCATGAGGGATAAGTAACATTATTAGATTTTTCTATGATGTTGGGTGTTCAAGCCATGAGTGCATTGTGACATTGAGTCGGTTTTTGAGGCTAGGATTGTTATAACCATATTGTCTTTGTTTTGAATATTTCTTTTGAAGAATGGCCAAAGAAAAAGGAAAGTGTGTGTTGAATGCATATGCTCTAGTTTAATTGTTGCTATCAACCATGATCATTAGTGTAGTGTACTTCAAATGTGAAAATATAAAGTGCTCAAGAATATTGTGAATTGTTGATTGACTCGAGCACGAGCAATGTTTTAAGTGTGGGATGGTGATGTTCAATCAAAAATACATATATTTAATCATTGTTGCCTCACATTCTAGTACTTTTAATAGTCTTTTGAGTGTTAATTATATTACTTTATGTCCTAATATTATATTAACTATGTAGGAATAAAGCGGTGTGAAGATGAAGAGATTTGGAGCAAAAATTGAATAAAACACGTAAGAAAAAGAAAGGAAAATAAAACAATAAAAAGGAATGAGACAAAGAGGGACACCCTTTGGTGTTTGTCCTTCCAAGTGAAAGACAAAAGAAAAGAGAATTATAATCAAATAAAGCAATTGGAATTGAAGATGAAATAACGTGCTGGTTTTAGCGCCAGGGCCAGTGCCGCTGGCCTGGACCCTGCGTGCGGGATTTTTCCTATTTCGTCCGGACAAGGTTATTTCGACCCTACATGGCTTCAACTTGTAAAAAAGTGGTCCTAAACCTATTTTAGGGGGAAGAGGTCGTTTTTGAGAGAAAAAAAAACAAGCACAGAGCTGCCATGGAGGCCGGAATTATCAAATTTCCTCTTTCTACTACCAAACTTATTCATTTTTATGTTTTTTTGTGTGATTTGTTGTTTGACTACCATGTCTATGTGGAGCTAAAATTCACGTTCTAGGGTTGTAGTTCTTTCATGACTGCTGTTATTTGAATATTAATTTTGGTTTCTTAGTTTATCGTATTGGTTTATTTGTTCAATCATGCACTTAATTATTTAATTGATTGATCACCAATTGCATACTATCGACGAATCTAGAATTGAACTCGAAAGTGGAAATTCAAGATTGCATATAGAATTGAGTAGAGCAAGTTCTTGAACCGGACATCCGGGAATGGATTCGCGGTTAGGATAGACATATACCTAAATGCCTTGCTTGGTTGATGTACAGGAATTATAAATGCGTTCTTGCTAGTTCTAACTTCATAGGCATATAGGCATTAGGTTAGTTTGAATAGGCGAGTAAGAACTTGACAGATTCTTATGAGCAATATTAACCCTGTCAACCAATAAGCTAGATGGATTAGTTAGTCAATTCAACAGAAGAATACAATAGAAATGTTAGATAGCCCATAACCCTGGATCGTTTTCATTACATTGATAACGTAAAATTATGTTCTTTCTTTGTTCAGAGTTCATTATTTATTTTCTTTTAGTTTAATTATTTTGGAATCACTACTTTTGGGTTCAATTCTTGTTTAGATAATTGGAATAACTTAATTTAGTTAATAGTTGATAACAAGTCCTCGTGAAAAAAACAAGCACAGAGCTGCCATGGAGGCCGGAATTATCAAATTTCCTCTTTCTACTACCAAACTTATTCATTTTTATGTTTCTTTGTATGATTTGTTGTTTGACTACCATGTCTATGTGGAGCTAAACTTCACGTTCTAGGGTTGTGGTTCTTTCATGAATGTTATTATTTGAATATTAATTTTGGTTTCTTAGTTTATCATATTGGTTTATTTGTTCAATCCTACACTTAATTATTTAATTGATTGATCATCAATTGAATACTATCTACGAATCTAGAATTGAACTCAAAAGTGGGAATTCTAGATTGCATATAGGATTGAGTAGAGCAAGTTCTTGAACTGGGCATCCCGGAATGGATTCGCGGTTAGGATAGACATATACCTAATTGCCTTGCTTGGTTGATGTACAGGAATTATAAATGCGTTCTTGCTAGTTCTAACTTCATAGACATATAGGCGTTAGGTTAGTTTGAATAGGCGAGTAAGAACTTGACAGATTCTTATGAGCAATATTAACCCTGTCAACCAATAAGCTAGATGGATTAGTTAGTCAATTCAACTGAAGAATACAATAGAAATGTTAGATAGCCCATAACCCTGGATCGTTTTCATTACATTGATAACGTAAAATTATGTTCTTCCTTTGTTCAGAGTTCATTATTTATTTTCTTTTAGTTTAATTATTTTGGAATCACTACTTTTGGGTTCAATTCTTGTTTAGATAATTGGAATAACTTAATTTAGTTAATAGTTGATAACAAGTCCCCGTGGGTTCGATACTCTATCTTATCACTTTATTACTTGACAATCGCGTATACTTGCGTGTGCGTTTGGCCGCAACAAGTTTTTGGCGTTGTTGCTAGGGACTTAAAATTAGCTGTTTTTCTAGATTAGACTTTTACTTTTATCTTTACCCAACACCTAAAAATATTATGGGCTTTTGCATCTATACCCGGTTTTGGGATCACAATTAAACTTATACCCGCTTTGTAACAAATTTGCAAGCCTACCTACTTTATGATTAACTTCAGACTTATCATGTGTAAAGTTAAAAAAAATTAATTTGAAGTAAAAAATTGAACTTCAGATGCACTTAAGGTTAAATAGGTCTGAAGTGCAACCAATAGTTTCCTGCACTTAACGCCAATAAGTCTGAAGTGAAAAATTGCACTTCAGATGCACTTAAGGCCAAAAGGTCTGAAGTGCAACAAATATTTTCCTATACTTACGGCCAATAAATCTGAAGTGAAAAATTACATTTCAGATGCACTTAAGGCCAAATAGGTCTGAAGTGCAACCAAAGGTTTCTTGCACTTAAGGCCAATAAGTCTGAAGTGTAAAATTGCACTTCAGATGCACTTAAGGCCAAATAGGTCTGAAGTGCAACCAAAGGTTTCTTGCACTTAAGGCCAATAAGTCTGAAGTGTAAAATTGCACTTCAGATGCACTTAAGAGCAAAAGGTCTTATGTGCAACAAACATTTTGCTACACTTAAGGCTAATAAGTCTAAACGAAAAAATTGCACTTCAGATACACTTAAGGCCAAAAGGTCTGAAGTTCAACCAATGGTTTCATGCACTTAAGGCCAATAAGTCTGAAGTGAAAAATTGCACTTCAGATTAGGGGTGTTCGTCGATTGGTACGGTACGATATTTAGACATTTCGGTTCGGTATTTTTGGTATTCGGTTTCTGATGCTATACCAATACCGTACCTAATTAAATTCGGTATGGTTCGATTTTTCTGCTTTCGGTTTCGATTTATTCGGTTAGGTAACTTCAGTTTATTCGGTTTGAATACTAACTAGTACATAGAGTCATAGATTGTAATATTCTTAATTAAAGTACTCAAAAGTGTGTAAAACTAAAAACGTTGGGTAACAAAAGTTTTATCCAAAACCAGCAAATATCAACCCAGAAAGAGAAAATTGTATATAAAGGAATAAATTTGATCATTAGAAATGTCTTATTACTTACTTAGAGTTAATTGATGAACTTAGAGAATAAAGAAAAGTAAAAGTTTAGATTTTTTATATTTATGATATAATTAATAATATGTGTATTGTGTAATATAATATATATTTCGGTACGATATCGGTATTTCGGTATTTCTTTTTAAAAGACCAAATACCATACCTAATACCAATTTTTTTAAAACTTAAACCAAATACCATACTAAATACCAAAATTTTGGATTTCGGTACGGTAATTCGGTATTTACCAAATTATGCACGGCTCTACTTCAAATGCACTTAGGCCAAAGTCTGAAGTGCAACAAACGTTTTCCTACACTTAAGGCTATAAGTGTGAAGTGAAAAATTACACTTCATATGCACTTAAGGCCAAATGGCCTGAAGTGCAACCAACGTTTGCATGCACTTAAGGCCAAATAGGCCTGAAGCGCAAATTGTCCAGAAACAGAAATTTATTTTTCGAATTTTAACAATCCAATATACGACTTAATACCTAAAACTACTCCAAATGAGCTCAAATTTGAAACATAACCTCCAAATATCATCAAGAACTAATCTCAATCATTAATTTGTCAAAGCAACAATAAATCTAATGAACCCATTTTGCAATTAAGAAAAAGAAAAAGAAGAAACCCTAAGCAATAATAAAAAATAAAGCGCTACAACAGCTCAGCACTGTACAATATCATAAACTACCGTAAAATATGTTCACAAACTCTAAGAAGAAGAAGAAGAAAGCTTGAATTTGTTTAAACAATGGGTACTAGTAAAAAAAATTAAAAAGTGGGTACTAGTTAACTTGTCACGACCCAAAATCTAACTAGTCGTGATGGTACCTAACCCAACCCGCTAGATAAGCCAATTTAACAATAATTCAATTTCAGCTGAGATCTGTTGAGAGAAATAATGATAATATAAGAAGAAAGAGAAGAAGAAGAAGAAGAAGAAGAAGAAGAAGAAGAAGAAGAAGAAGAAAGCTTGAATTTGTTTAAAGTGGGTACTAGTTTAAAAAAATTAAAAAAGTGGGTACAAGTTAACTTGTCACGACCCAAATCTAACTAGTCGTGATGGTACCTAACCCAACCCGCTAGGTAAGCCAATTTAACAATAATCCAATTTCAGATGAGATATGCTGAGAGAAATAATGATAATATAACTGAACTTTTATACAAGAAATCCCCACGGACTGGTCGTACAAATCATAAGCTTCTAAAATTTAGAGTTTACAATGCTAGTATGAAATAAATACATCATCTGTTTGAAATGTACATAAACCGATTTTTTTTTCAAATCTAAAACTACCATGAACAAGAGGCAGCTACCACCAGAATGCAGGTTCATCTTCAAAACCAACTCCCACCATACGCAGTAATATTAGCCCAAAATCTGCACGCAAGGTGCAAAACTGTAGTATGAGTACAACCGACCACATGTACTCAATAAGTAACAAACCTAACCTTAGGTTGATAGCAGTAACGAGCTTGGAGAAACGGTCAAAGTCCAACACCAATAACCAAGAACAACTCGTAACCATATAATAAAAGCAGTACAAGTAATAACTTAAAGATTTGATGCTCAGCTCGTTCACAGTTATGGAATATAGGCATGCTTTTCAAGTATAATGGTAAAACCTAAATCTTTCACCGAAATCACCAAGAATGAGTATATCAGAAAAATGTGATTTTTCCCAAAAATGTTCAACAACAGATAAGATGTTTCATTATCAGATAGTATGAGGAAAGTACATCTTTATGCCTACATGTCAATGTGCATGTGAAGTCATAGATGTCACAATACCGTACAACATGAGAAAATGCATCTCTATGCCTACATGCCAAGTGTGCATGTCAACTGTAATGCAACACAGTGATAACCATATACTTATACTCTCAGAGTATTTAACCTCACTCAGCACGCTCAATCACTCAGCACGCTCAATCACTCAGCACCTCCCAATCACTCAACACTCTCAATTACTCAGGACCTCCTAACCACTCAGGACTATCAATCATTCAACACTCTCGATCACTCAGCACCTCCCAATCACTCAACACTCTCAATCATGCAGCACCTCCCAATCACTCAGTACTCTCAATCACTCAGCGCCTCTCAATCACTCAGCACTCTCAATAACTCAGCACCTCTCAATCATTCAACACTCTCAATCACTCATCACCTTCCAATCACTCAACACTCTCAATCACTTGGCATTTGCACTCAGTAGGTACCTGCTCTCGCTGCTGGTATGTCATACCCCGGAGCATGCTGCCGCGTGCAGCCCGATCCCATCATGAATCAATATAGCCTACTGTGGTGTGCAGTCCGATCCCATAATCGTTACTCGAGGCCTCAAATCATGCATAACAACATCAAAATCATGAATCACACCTCGAATCGAACTTAATGAACTTTTGAATTTTCAACTTTCAGAACTCCCGCCGAACCATATCAAATCAACTCGGAATGAACTCAAAACTTTCACACAAGTCCCAAATGATATAACGAAGCTCTTCTAGTTCCCCAAATCATAATCCGAACCCAATATCATCAAATTCAACTCCCGATCAAACTTATGAACATTCCAAACCTTCAAATTTTCAACTTTCGCCAATAAGTGTTGAAACCTTCTAGAAATATCCAAATGCAAATTCGGGCATATGCTAAAGCCCAAAATCACCATCCGGGCCTAACGAAACCATCAAAACTTTCATCCAGGGCCAAATACTCAAAATTCAAACTTGGTCAACTCTTCCAACTTAAAGCTTCAAACATGAAATTCATTGTACCAAACTAATTTTGAAAATCCTGAAAACCAAAATTGGCGATTCATACAAGTTATAATATATCATATGAAGCTACTCAACACTTCAAATGGCTGAACGAAAATGCAAATGCTCAAAACAACTGATCGTTTCGTTACATAAATGGGGACGACCAAATAGGGCGCCCGTGCAATTTTTGCAAAATATTATAAGTTTGATATCGTAATCATAAATTTTATTAAAAAAACATATATGGACTCAATTTTTATCTAATTAGTCATCTATTGGTAAAATATTAGTACTCGCTTTACACATAGGTAAAGAAGATTTATTTTTAAAAATATTATGTATTCTCTTAGTCTTACTACATATAGAAATAGGAATATGGCATATTTATGTGATTCATAGCGCGTAAATAAAGTAATTTAGGAAGAAATCGTAGGTAGAATAAGATGCATTCGAGTTAAAATTTATAAGGACTGTTAATATCTGTCGAGTTCGGAGACCTATATGATTACTAAGACATGAGTAGAGTGAGGGCACATGGACGACTCAAAATCACAACCGCAGGGCCGTGATGGCGCCTAACACCACTTGCCAGGAAATCCAACAAAATAAGATAATACGGAAAAACAAAAGCAATAAATATCTAATAACTGAGCAATAACATAACATAACCTCCCCAAGAACAGGTGTCACAAGTACATGAGCATCTAGATTCAGCTAAATACAAGGGTTTAAAAGAAATACACCACTGCCCGAGATGAAATAGAAACAGTAAAATGAAATAGGAAAGTGACTTCTAAGGCCTGCGAACGAGATGTAGCTCTACGTCGAGTCATTGTGTGGTATCCGCTAAGTACCTCTTGGGACTCCATTGGTACCAATGCCAAAATCTGCACAAAAAGTGCATAATTATAGTATGAGTACAACCGACCCAATGTACTCAGTAAGTGTCAAACCTAACCCCGACGACATAGTGATGAGGCTAAGATAAGACAACTACTAAAAAACTATGTATGTATGTATACACACACACACACACACACATATATATATACATATATATACACACACACACATAGTTTAATATATATATATGTGTGTGTGTGTGTGTGTGTGTGTGTGTGTGTAATGGGTTAGGGACATATAAAGGGGAAACAATCGAAACAATAAGCAAAGAGCCACCAATTAAGTCTCTTTCCGAAATAAATAAAAAAAATACCAAGTTAAATTCACAATCCAAGTATCAAGTAAAACAATGAAGTCAACAAATTGCACGGCATCACCTTTTATGCTTTTACTCACATCCTCACCATATAACGTGAAAAATGCATGTGCACGGAATCAGCCTTATTGCTTTTACTCTCATCCTCACGTGATAATGATAATAACAAGCAATTGCACGGCATCACCCTTCGTGCTTCTCTCTGTAACGACCAGGGCAGCCGTTTTGTGTATTGTAGCCCTGTTCCCCTATTTATCGCTTCTTCCATGTTCATTTGCATCATGTGACTTGCCGAGGTGGATGTATTGGTTTCGGGGAAGTTTCGAAGTGAAATGGGACACTTAATCTCAAGGTTGAAAGTTTAAGTTGAAAGAGTTTACTGGAGTTTGACTTTTGTGTAGACGACTCCGGAATGAAGTTTTGATGGTTCTGATAACTTTATATGGTGATTTTAGACTTAGGTGTATGTCTGGATGTTAATTTGGAGGCCCATAGGTTGGGTTGAGGCTTTTTGGCGAAAGTTGAAAAGTTGAAGGTTTAGAAGGTTGAGAGGTTTGACTGAGAGTTGACTTTGTTGATACCAGGTTCGGATTTTTGTTTCGAGAGTTGGAATAGATTTTTTGTGTCATTTTAGACTAGTGTGAAAAATTTTGAGGTCATTCGTAATTGGTTTGGTATGATTCGACATTAGTTTTAGAAGTTGTAAGTTCATTTGTTTCATTAGGGTTGAATTAGGGTATGATTCGTGGTTTTGATGTCGTTTAATGTGAATTGAGGGTTTGAGTAAGTTAGTAACGTATTTTAGTAGGACTGGTTGGTGTATTTGAATGGGGTTCAGGGGGCCTCGGGTGAGACTCAGATGGTTGACAGATCATGTTTGGACTTAAGACAAGTGCTGAAGCACCAGGTACTGGTGTGATTGCACCTGCGAGATTATGGCCGCAGGTGTGAAGCCGTAGAAGTGGTAGATGTATCGCAGAAGGGGGGGATAGCTGGGCAAGGAAGTGGTCGCAGATGCGGGCGGGGGGCCGCATCTACGGAAGCGCAGATGCGCTTGTTTGACCGCAGGTGCGAAAGAGGCTGAGGGCTGCAAAGTTCGCAGGTGTGAAGGTAGTCTACAGAAGCGGACTTGCAGATATAAAACAATTGTCCGCAGAAGCGAAAGGGCAAAGTCTACAGGAATATTGCAGATGAACAATTTGGCTGCACCTGTGGAACCGCAAATGCAGTTAAGTGAGCCGCAGGTGCGAGAATCGCTGGGCAGAAGGTTAAAACGAGGGTTTGAGCCATTTTTCACATTTTAGACTTGTGGAGCTCGACTAAAGGCTATTTTTAGAGGGTTTTTGCTACAATTGAAGAGGTAAGTGAAGTTGAATCATTTTTGTTGTAGATATTGATTACCATAGATTATTACATCTAGTTTAAGTGTATTTGAGGTAAAAATTGGAAATTTTAGACCATGTAGTTGGAGAGTGAGATTTGGTGATTTGAGGTCGATTTGTGGATAGAATTGGATGAATTTAGTATGGTTGGACTCATAATTGAATGGGTGTTCGGATTTGTGAATTTTATCAGATTCCGAGGAATGGGCCCGGGTTTGAGTTTCCAATTTTGATTAAAGACTCTAGTTTCATCATTTGATATTGTTTCCTTTGGCTATTATTTTATGACGGTATTAAGTTGTTGTGAATAGATTCGAGTCGTTCGGAGGGCGATTCGCGAGGCAAAGGCTTTTTTGAGTATTGAGTTGCGCGTTTTGAGATAAGTAACACTTCTAAACCTGAAATTGCGTGTTATTTGTTATGTGTTGGGGTGATGCACATGCTAGGTGACTGGCGTGTGGGTACACACCGTGGTCCGGGTTGACTTTTGGACTATGTTGCTATCATGTTTTATTTTATCCTTGTTTTCCCACTTGTTAGACTTACTGAGCCATGATTCATGTTAGAAATCATATTTAGGCTATGTGGTTATTTGATTAAGACCTGATGAGGATATTTCTATTGTGTTGGGTTATCTGATTTAACTGTAATTATACACTCAGTCATGATTCTTCATTTGTATATCATATCTCAGTCTCTGCTCATCATTCATTATTATATTGCATGTTATCATTGTTTACCATATGTGGTGTTGTTGGGCTGAGTAATATGAGATTGCGAGTCATCGAGACTTGACTGAGGTGGGACTTAGAGCCGTATGAGTGTGTTATTGTGGATCGGGATGCATGTCGCAGTAGGCCATATTTGATTTTTTATTTATTTATTTTATTATTATTATTATTATTATTATTATTATTATTTATGTGAATCGAGTTGCACGCCGCGGCAAGCCTTATTGGCTTTTGATTAGCGCTTGGGCAGGATCCGCCCCTCCGGAGTCTGACATACCAGCAGTGAGCGTAGGCATAGTGATATATATATATACACATTCTTTGGTGAGGGGAATTGATGTCAAGCACCCGTACAGTGCTGAGTGATTGTCTCTGTGTGTGATGAGGTGGGCACTGAGACAGAAAACTTGAGTATACTGAGAGTGAGAGCTCTTGGGGATACCACCATGAAATCATCCATTTTATATGCACACTTGACATGTAGGCATAGAGATGTACCATTCCTCATGCTAGTTGTAACTGACATATTTTTATCAGTGTTTGGATTAAATTGTTATACCTAAAAGCACGTCTACATTCCTACAAAGTGAACGAGCTGATTATGATCATTTGAGTTACTTATTGCTATTGTCATCATCATGTATGTATCATCCTTCATTCTGGTTTTTGACTGTCTTCTTCTGAGCTTGTCAGCCCAAGGTTAGTTCTGTTACTTATTGATTACATGAAGTCGGTTGTACTCATACTACACTCTGCATTTCGTATGCAGATCCAGGTGCATCTGTACGTGGTGATTGCTAGATCAGTGCTAATACCAGTACTTGGAGACTTCAAGGTAGCTGCTATGACGTCCACAGACCTTGGCTCTCTTTTCATTTATTTTCTTTAGTATTGTTCTATTAATCAGACAGTTGTACAAAGGATTTGGTTTACGTTTTGATACTTAGTAGTGCTCATGCACTCGTTGACACTAGATTTTAGGGATGGTTGTATTAGTATTATTACTTTTTTCATTAGATCATTATGATAATTCCGCTGTTAAGTTTATTAAATCATGTTTATTCAACTACTTAGCTATGTATGTAATAAATGTGAGAATTTCAATGAATCCCTAATTGTCTTTTTTTGTTAGCCTATCGATAATTCCCTATTATGTGAAATTGTTGGTTAGCCTAGCATGTAGTGTTAGGCACCGTCATGGCTCCGGTGGGAGTTGGGTCGTGACACTCTTCCTCACAAGATAATATAAATGCAATTGCACGACATTACTCTTCATGCTTTAACCTCATGTTCGCTCAAGTAAAAAAATATCAATATGCAAATAATGCACGGGAACACCTTACGTGTCTTTCACTCCTCCTCACCAATCAATTACAACAATATAATACCAAGCAAGGTGGGAAGCAATCGAATTCCAATAATGATATTTGACATGACTCATATGAGGTTCTTTCAACATTTTCCAACAACCAACTAACAACTTTCTTGTTCTCATCACCCAAGGACACAACAATCTCAATATAAGAAATAACATGAAATCCGGAAATCACGTAATTAACAATCTATCTAAGCATGGGAGATATATTTCACGAAATGACATGGTACAAGTAAGGAAATTCCACTCGCTTGCTTAATCCATGGCCGCGACACTTGCCACCTTGCATATACGCCGCCCGCAACACGTAATTCACGTAGCAATTAGACTCAATTCTACCTTATTTCCCTCAAATCAAGGTTAATCAAGGCACTTAGCTCTTTTCGCAACCAAATCAAGGATCAATCACATCTTTGCCTATCGAACAAGCCAAACCAACTAAATCTAGCCAATTATCAATCAAGCAATCCAAAATAAGCTTTATAAACTACCCACAAATGAAAAGGTTCAATTTTGATCATTTTTTTAAAAGTCAAACCCGAGCTTGTTTGGTCGAAATCCTAGATTGGAACAAAATCTAATTACACATTCAACCCCCTCCCTCCGAGCCCCGTTATGAGATTTGATTCAAATTCCGACCTCAAATTCTCAATTTTGTAAAAGCTCTAAATTCTACCCAAAATCCCTAATTTCTACAATAAAAATTCATAGATTTGATGTTAAAATTCATGAAAAGTAGTTAAAATTGATGGAAAACTAGTTAAAGATGCTTATCAATGATTTTGGGGAGAAAACGTTCTTCAAAAATCGCCTTTAAAGAGCTTAGGGTTGAAAAATAGTGTAAAATGAGCTAAGTCTTGATTTTTCAAACTTTTACCGAGCTGTAGAAATTCACAATTGCGATGTTTGTAAAAGCGAATCAGTTTTCGCAAAAGCAAACAACTTCCCAGCCCCTCTAATATCGCATTTGCGACCAAATAATCGCATTTGCGATTGCCCCTTACTCGCAAAAGAGACTACCATCGCAATTGCGAACACTGTCCAACCTAGCTCCTAGTCGCATTTGCGACCACCCCATCGCAAAAGCGGCGCCCACGAGGCCACATTTGTGATGCCATCTTTGCATTTGCGAAGCCAATAGTCTCTCCATAGATATCTCATTTGCGAGTCCAACTCGAAAAAGCAATTGCGAACAGGTCATCCCAAATGCGAGACATGCACACCAGCAAATGGCATCAGCAACTCCAAACCTTCTGAAACACCTCCAAAACTCATCTGAGCTCCTCTGGCTTTAATCCGAACATGCATACAAGTATAATAACATCCTAAAAACTTCCTCGCTACCTCAAATCATCAAAATGACATCAAATAATAAGAATCGGTCATCAAAATCTAGATTCCATCTTATAACTCAGCTTTTTGTCAACTTTCACATAATTCGCCGAAATGCGCTCGGGTCACCCCGGGCCCCAACCAAACATGCGTATAAGTTTTAAAAATATCATACGAACCTACCAGAATTGTCAAAATGCTGATATGAGGTTGTTTACCAAGAATGTTGACCGTAGTCAGCTCTAGCCTCATTTTAAGTCAAATATCATATTTTTTTGAAATTTCACATAAAAGTGATGTTCGACCAAAATGCATATATTTAACCATTGTTGCCTTACATTCTAGTACTATTAATCATCTTTTGAGTATTAATTATATTATTTTATGTTTAATATTCTATTTTAATTGTTTAGGAATAAAGTGGTTGTGAAGATGAAAAAATTGGAGAAAAATTAAATAAAACACGGAAGAAAAAGAATGAAAAATAAAAGAACAAAAAGGGAGGAGAAAGGAGGGGACACTCTTTGGTGTTTGTCCCCCAAGTGGAAGACAAGAAAGAAAGAAATACAATATAGAAAGAAGGCACCAAATCATCACTGGTTCAAGCGCTAGGTTAACACCTCGCGCTGGCCTGGACCCTGCATTGCGGGATTTTTCCTATTTCGCTCGGGACAAGGTTATTTCGGCCCAACACGGTCCCAACTCTTATAAAAAGGGTTCTAAACCTAATTTGGAGGATATCTAACATACTTTGAAGGAGAATTCACGTGAGGGAACACAAATCACGCTTAGAGAAGGCTTTCGACCTTCTCTTCTCTTCCTTTAATCTCATAGTTTATTAGTTCTAGAGTTGTGGGTGCTACATGAAGGTTGTAGTTTGAAGCTTGAATTGTTCTTATTATTTTCTCATATTGATTTATTTATTCAATCTTGCGCTTAATTAATTGATTGCTTGATCACCAATTGAATACTATCTACAAATCTAGGATTGAACTCGGGAGAGGGAATTTTATATTGCATGTAGGATTGAATAGAGCAAGATCTTGAACCTGAATTACGGGGAACGAATTTGCATTTAGGATAGGGATATACCTAATCTCCTTGCTTGAGTACTATACGGGAATTATTAATCTGTTCTTGTTAATCCTAATTCTATAGGAATATAGGCGTTAGGTTAGCTTGAATAGGCGAGTAGTACTTTGGGAGAATACTACGAGTAATATTAACTCTGTCAATCAATATACTAGGTAAACTAATTAGAAAATTTAAGTGAAAAACTCAACAGGGTTGTTAGCAAACCCATAGCTTTGGAATATTTTCTCTCATTGAATTTGTCTCTAAGATCATCATCTTGCTTTCTTTAATTTGTTAGTTTACCACTCTACATTAGTTTTAGTTAAATAATCACACATTAAAAATCACTTGAATAAATTAATTATTTTACTTTAATTTAGTTTATCGTTAATCATAAGTCCCTGTGGGTATGATATCTGGACTTACAATCCTATATTACTTGTATGATTGCGTATAAGGACTACACGAATTAATAAACATCAAATGAAGCTATGAGAGGTCTCCGAACACAGAAATTTAGGCTACTACTCAACACGACCTGTCGGGTCGTCATATTCTCCACTTTTAAAAATATGTTCATCCTCGAACGAACATAGAAAAGTACATGGACAGGTAAAAATGGTGTGGGTATCAACTCCGCATATCGGACTCGGACTCCCACGTAGCCTCCTCAATCGGCTGACCTCTTCGCTACACCTTTATAGAAGGAAAACTCTTGGATCTCAACTTACGAACCTGCCGGTCTAGAATAGCCACCGGCTCTTCCTCATAGGTTAGATTTTCATCAAGTTGCACCGTGATGAACTCCAAAACATGTGATCTATCCTCATGGTACTTCCGAAACAAGGAAACATGAAATACAAGATGTACCTCTGCTAGGTTAGGAGACAATGCAAAATCCATAGTGATGCGCTCCAACTCCACTCTGGTATCTCCAATCTCTGAATCAACCCACCTGGTTTCTTATGCTCTTACATCACCTGTTGACAATTCAAACACCGAGAGACATAAGTAACAATATCCTTCCTGATCTTCTGCTATCGATAGTGTTGTTTCAAGTCACAGTACATCTTTGTGACACCTGGATGAATGGAATAACACGAACTATGAGCCTCCTCAAGGATCAACTCTCTCAACCCCTCAACATTTGGAACACAAGTCCGGCCTTGAAGCCGCATAATGCCTTCATCTCCAATCATAACCTCCTTGGCACCACCCTATTGCACAGTGTCCTTCAAAACGAACAAGCAAGGACCATTCAACTGGCGAGCCTTGATACGCTCCAACAACGAAGACTGTGCCACAACACAAGCAAGAACCCACAAGGCTTCAAACCCCACAAACTGATTGACCAAGGCCTGAACATCCATGGCTAGTGGCCACTCCACTACCAAAATATTCCAAACTGCCCATACTCTCAGTCTTCATACTTAATGCATCAGCCACTACATTGGCCTTCTCTGGATGATGTAACACGATAATATCATAGTCTGTAAGCAATTCTAGCCATCTCCGCTGCCCAAAATTAAGGTCCTTCTGTTTGAACAGGTGTTGGGACTCCGATGGTCGGCATAGACCTCACATGGAATGCCGTACATATAGTGGCTAAAAATCACCAGTGTGTGAACAATGGCTGCCAACTCTAAATCATGCACATGGTAATTCTTCTCATGAACCTTCAACTGCCGAGATGAGGCAATCAACCTACCATCCTGTATTAATATCGCGCCAAGCTCAATACGCGATACATTACAATACACAGTGTAAGATCCTCAACTTATAGACAACATCAAATCTGGGGGTGTAGTCATAAGCTTCTGAAAGCTACCTCACAGAAGCTAACAGTCCCTCCCCAGATATCGCATTTGCGAGTCTGTCTTCGAAAAAACGGGACTCACTATTGCAGATAGGTCATGACAAATGAGAGAGCTACAAAGCTGAAACACCAACAAAAGGCATCAGCAACTCCAAACCTTCTGAAACACCTCCAAAACCCATCCTCGTCCCTATGGCTCCAATCATAACATGCACACAAGTATAATAACATTCTACAAACTTGCTCACTATCTCAAATCATCAAAATAATATCAAAGAAAAAGAATCTATCATCAAATATGCTAAACTGCCCATACTTTATTCCTTCCTGCTTAATGCATCGGCCGCTACATTGGTCTTCCTCGGATGATATAATATGATAATATCATAGTCGTTCAACAACTCTAACCATCTTCGCTGCCTCAAATTAAGGTCCTTCTGCTTGAACATGTGTTGAGACTCCGAAGGTCGGTATAGACCTGACATGGAATGCCGTACAAATAGTATCTCCAAATCTTTAGTGCGTGAACAATGACCGCCACCTCTAAATCATGCACATAGTAATTCTTCTCATGAACCTTCAACTGCCGAGACACATAGGCAATCACCCAACCATCCTGTACCAATACCGTACCAAACCCAATACGTGATGCATCACAATATACAATATATGATCCTAAACCTAGTCAACACCAATACTAGGGCTGTAGTCACTGTAGTCTTGAGCTTCTGAAAGCTCTCCTTGCAGAAGCGAACAGTCCCTCACCAGATATCTTATTTGCGAGTCCGAATTCGCAAAAGTGGGACTCACAATTGCAGATAGGTCATTGCAAATGCGAGACTTGCAGAGTCGAAACACCAGCAAAAGGATTCACCAATTCCAAACCTTTCGAAACACCTCCAAAACCCATCTGATCCCCTTGGGCTCCAATCTGAACATGCACACAAGTGTAATAACATCCTACAAACTTGCTCACTACCTCAAATCATCATAATAACATGAGATAAAAAGAATCGATCATTAAATATTCTAAACTGCCCATACTCTCTGTCTTTCTACTTAATGCATCGGCCACTACATTGGCCTTTCCCAGATGATATAATATGATAATATCATAGTCTTTCAGCAATTCTTATCATCTTCACTACCGCAAATTAAGGTCCTTTTGCTTGAACAAGTGTTGGAGACTCTGATGGTCGGTATAGACCTCACATAGAATGCCGTACAGATAGTGCCTCCAAATCTTCAACGCGTGAATAATGGATGCCAACTCTAAATCATGCACATGGAAATTCTTCTCATGAACACTCAACTGCCGAGACGCGTAGGCGATCACCCTACCGTCCTATATCAATACTGCGCCAAGCCCAATACGCGATGCATCACAATACACAGTGTAAGATCCTGAACCTGCAGGCAACACCAACACTGAGGTTGTAGTCAATATAGTCTTGAGCTTCTGAAAGCTCACCTAGTAGAAGCTAACAGTCTCTCCCCAGATATCTCATTTGCGAGTCCGACTTCGCAAATGCGGGACTTGCAATTGCAGGCAGGTCATTGCAAATGTGAGACCTGCAGAGCTTAAACACCAGCAAAAGGCATCACCAGTTCCAAACCTTCCGGAACACCTCCAAAACCCATTCGAGCCCCTCGGGCTCAAATCCAAACTTGCACACAAGTGTAATAACATCCTACAAACTTGCTCGCTACCTCAAATCATCAAAATTACATCAAATAAAAAGAATCGATCATCAAATATTCCAAAGTGTCAATACTCTCTGCCTTCCTACTTAATGCATCAGCCACTACATTGGCCTTCTCTGGGTGATATAATATGATTATATCATAGTATTTCAGCAACTCTAACCATCTTTGCTGCAGCAAATTTAGGTCCTTCTGCTTGAACATGTGTTGGAGACTCTAATGGTCAGTATAGACATCACATGGAATGCCGTACAGATAGTACCTCCAAATCTTCAGTGCATGAACAATGGCTGCCAACTCTAAATCATGCACATGGTAATTTGTCTCATAAACCTTCAACTGCCAAGACGCGTAGGCAATCACCCTACCGTCCTGTATCAATACCGCGCCAAACCCAATATGCGATGCATCACAATACACATTGTGAGATCTTGAACTGTAGGCAACACCAACACTAGAGCTGTAATCAATGCAGTCTTGAGCTTTTGAAAGCTCACCTCGAAGAAGCTAACATTCCCTCTCTAGATATCTCATTTGTGAGTCCGACATCGCAAAAGTAGGACTCGCAATTATAGACAGGTTATCGCAAATGCGAGACATACAGAGCTGAAACACCAGCAAAAGGCATTAGCAATTCCAAACCTTCCGAAACACCTCCAAATCCCATCCGAACCCCTCAGGCTCCAATCCGAACATGCACACAAGTGTAATAACATCCTACAAACTTGTTCGCTATCTCAAATCATCAAATAACAAGAATCGATCATCAAAATTCTAGATTTCAACTTAAAACTCAACTTTTTTGTCAACTTTCACATAATGCATCAAAATGCACTCGGTTCACCTGGGACACCAACCAAACGTGTGTATAGGTCCAAAAACATCATAAGAACCTACTGAAACCATCAAAACACCGATTTGAGGCCATTTACCAAGAATGTTGACCGTGATCAACTCTAACCTCATTTTAAGTCAAAAATCATATTTTCTTTTAAATTTCACATAAAAGCTTTCCTAAAAATGACATGAACCACGCACGTAAATCAATAAATATCAAATAAAACTATGAGAGGTCTTGGAACACTGAAATTTAGGTTAGTACTCAAAACGACCTATCAGGTCGTCACAACACGTGTTTTAATACTCTCATTAAATGAATAAAATGTGGGTAAAACTTTTACAGTTATTGGTAAATTATCAGACACAAACTTTATAATAATTAACATAAAATAAACATTCAATATACGTACTCAAGTGCTCATATAAATTTGAAGATCTTTTTATCGTTCAATCAAATACCACTTCCTTTAACCATTTGTGCAATGAATAAACAAGAAGCAGAACACACTAGAAGAAGAACCACTAAAGTGATTCCAGACCCCTAACATGACGAACATTTATAATTTTGGAACTTGAAATTTCTATTAATATTATTTTATAACGCAATATTTTTGAGTATTCTTTAAGTTGTTTTTAAAATGTTTGTTCTCATTAATAGGAGAATATTGTGCTCATCAGTATTATTTGCACTTTGTAACTAACGATTAGCTCCACACTGTCTAACGAATTTACCATGGTCACTGATAAATGGACTGACTCAAATTCTCTATAACGAACATTAGTTTCAAAATAAACCAATTCGATGCAACATATATAATATTTGGTTTAGCCCTTTTCAGGTGAAACATTACTACATTACTTTGAAGCAAGGGACTGATCTTCAGGTACATCTGATAATTTGGAGGTAACAAAAAGATTAGGAACGATTTTCTTTTTGGATTTGATGAAAATGGTTTTACTTCTAGCGGTCTAATAAAATATTTTAAATAGTAAACGAATTCGTTCAAACGTTGTTTTCTCGGATAAAAAAACTTTTCATAAGTTATAGCAACATAAGATTGAACATCATTTTCGACAGGCCAAGGATCAAATAAGGCGATGCAATGGGGACTTGGGGGAGAAGTTGACAGCAATGGGAATTTGGGGGAGTAGTGGGGATGCAAGCAACATGTGGAATAGCACAACTAGTTGCATTACGGAAGCAACTAGTGGTGCTAAGGTTATCGAGGGGCAATTTCGGTGGACATCGAGGGGATTGGTAATGGAACAGAGAGGTTCAGGAAAAAGTAGAATCCAAGAATATTGCTTACGTGAAGTTAGTGGAGAGCAAAGACGAGGAAGATAAGAGGACGAACAGGGAGAGATATAAGACATCGAAGAAGGTGGTGAAGCTAGCGGTTACGGCGGCACAAATGATGTCGTTCGAATGCTTGTATGGAGAACTTGACAAAAACAAGGATAGGAAGATTTACAGGATAGCCAAGGCATGAGAGAGGACGGCGAATACCTTGACCAAGTAAAGTGCATCAAAGATGAGGAAGGCAAAGTATTGGTGGATGAGACAAAAATTAGACGACGATGGCAGTCATATTTTTATAAACACTTGAATAAAGAGGGAAAAATGAGTATTTTGATGGGTGAGTTAGAGCACTCAACGAGTTAACGGGATTTTGGGTATTGTAGATGTATAAAGATCGAGTAGGTTGATAGGGATATGCGTAAGATGAGTAGGGAAAGAGCGACTGGGCCGCATGAGATCCCGGTAGAATTTTAGAAGAGCGTTAGGATGGCTAGTTTAAAGTGACTGATTGGGTTGTTTAATGTCATCTTTAGGACAGCAAAATACCAAAAGAATAGATGTGGGGTACAATAATTCTGTTATACAAGAACAATAGTAATATTCAAAATTGTAATAACTATAGGGGTATCAAATTGCTAAGCCATACTATGAAAGATTGAGAGAGGATAGTGGAGCAAAGGGTGATTAAGGACATGTACAAAGGAGCCAAGACTCGGGTGAGAACAGTGGAAGGAGAGTCAAGACACTTTCTAGTCGAGATGGGATTGCACCAAGGGTTGGCTCTTAGCCTGTTTTTATTTGCCTTGGTAATGGATGAATTGACGCGTTACACTCAAGGGGAGGTGTCATCGTGCATATTATTTGTGGGGAGCATAATATTGATTGATGAGACACGAAGCAGAGTCAACACTAAGCTGGAGGTTTGGAGATAAACTCTGGAGTCTAAAGGTTTCAAGTTGAGCATGAATAAATCAGAATACTTAGATTGCAAGTTCAGTGACGTAACTCAGGAGGATGACATGGAGATGAGGCTTTATACACAAGTCATCTCTGGGAGAAGAAGTTTTAAGTATCTTCGGTCTTAATCCAAGATAATGGGGAGATTTATGATGATGTCACGCATCGTATTGGAGCGAGGTGGACGAACAGAGGCTTGCATCCGGTGTTTTGTGTGACAAGAAGATGCCACCGAGACTTAAAGGTAAGTTCTACAGAGAGGTTGTTAGACCAACTATATTGTTTGAGAGAAGTGTGGCCAGTCAAGAACTCTCATGTCCAGAAGATGAAAGTAGCGAAAATGAAGATGTTGAGATGGATATGTGAGCATACTAGAAGAGACAAGATTAGGAATGGAGATATTCATGACAAAATGGGATTGGCCTCCATAGTGAACAAGATGCAGGTTGCGAGGCTGAGATAGTTCAGGCATGTGAAGAGGAGATGCGCAGATGCCCCAGTAAGGAGGTGTGAGAAGTAAAAGTAGGCCTAAGAAGTATTGGGGAGAAGTATATGATTAGGCAGGACATGACGCAACTTCAGCTTAGCAAAGACATTATCCTTGATAGGAAGGTGTGAAGGGCGAAAATTAGGGTACAAAGTTAGTAGGTAGTCGAGCGTATCTATTTGCCATACCAATAGTTTTCGTATTAGTCTCGTATTTTCATATCCTTAAATTTTTTATTACTATCTATTATTTCTTTTGCTTTGGTCATTTTATTATGTTGTTGTTGTTACTGCATCATTTTAACTGCTTTTCCACTAATGTATTTGTTTTAAACATTATTGTGACTGTGCTTTGCTTGAACCGAGGATCTATCGCAAATAACCCATCTACCTTCGCAAGATAAGGGTAAAGATGCACCACACTATCCTTCTAGACCTCACTTGTGAGATTATACTGAGTTTATTATTATTATTGTTGGTGTTGCACATTATAAATATATGTGTTTACTAATTTATTTATTTTATACAACGTGTTTAAATAATTGATCTGAACTAATTTCTAACTGAAATGTAGTTGATTGAATTAAATAAGGGAAAGGGCAATATTTATCCTTGTACTTTGATAAATAATTCACATCTACCCCTGTCATACTTTATGTTCAAATATAACCTTACCGCTAACATAGTAAATAGAGTCACCCCTAACCCTAACAAATGTCCACGTCGAATGGGACCCTTCTTTTAAACCTGCAGTTGGGTACCCACTACCCCCTTCTCATTTACCACCGGCAAGGCCAATATACCATCGAAAATCACAGAAACCCACTCTCTTCATCAATAGCCCCTCCTTCTTCATCAAATTAAAAGAAGAGGGAAACAATTTATTCTATGAGAAAAAGAAGTCCTGATGTACTTGTACTAAATGAGAAAGAATTGAAGAAACCACAAAGTTACAGAAATTTTGGACCTGATTTTGACATGAAAAGTAGCGAACCAGCTGAATATGTTGATTGTGGAGGTACTGTTCTGCTCAGAGAACACTTAGAACCAAAAGTTCACTAATTTCCTACTACAACCAAAATGCACACTTGTATATGGAGACCAGTCTAAGGGTACGTTGAGCTTTTCTTTTCTTGAAAATATAGGTAGTATATGTTCTTGCTAACCTCATTAAGGACGAAAAATGAAACGAATGTTTTACACCCAAATTTCTCTAATATCACCGTAATGTTAAAGTGCGATGCAGATGGTGCCGGAGTTGTCAAAATACTCGGAGCAAATCAGAGAACTTATCTCTAATACATAAATATTACGTACATGATTTGCTTAACAGATTTGGTAAATGTAAATTCAAAAGGTAATTTTGATGCAGCTGAGCCAAAAACCACTTCACTCAAGTTGCTGTTAGCATTGCAGGTGCTTTAATAAAGGGTAGGGTTGTACAAAGTAAACCGACAAATAGCACCAAATCGATAATTCGAGTCAAATCAAGAAAAAAAATTCGATTATGGTTTGGTGGTAGAAAAAAAAATTCGACCATAATTGGTTTGGTTTGGTTTTAACTAAAAAAAATCAAACCGAAACCAAACCAACTCGACATTACATGTATACAAGTTTTAAAAATATTTTATACATAAAAATAATTATTATAATGTAATTTGTAAATATTTTTTTAACTTTTTCATAGTTCTCTCTTTTAGTGTAGTATTTCAAGTTTGGGCTTATAACTTTTGAATGGTCAAATATGTTTTATAGCCCATAAAAGTTAGTGACTCAAATAAACTCCAAAGCAAAATCAAATCAATGAAAATGCTAACAAAAATTTTCAATTCAACTCTAGGAATGACAATAGTATTGGATATTTATTTTCTTAGTTTTTCATTACTTTAGATAGTGAAAATTAATAACTTACTTATAATATTATTTAGTCATGTAATTAATACTTAGTTCTTATTAGTCGTACTTATTTTAACATGATTTAGTACTTTTAGATTGTGTTTATTTTTATTATGGCTTATTAATTAGAAATATTTATTTTATGCGATTTGTTGAGTACTTTAGTATAATCATGACTCATCTCACATTATTTGTATTATTTTATTGGGTAACATCTTATGTAGTTTTATCCTACTAGAACCTAAGAAAAAATAGAGCACAAATTATTATGCTATGAAAATTTCGTCAGAAAAAACCGAGAAAATCGAAAAACCGAGATTGAAAAACCCGACTTTTGTTGGTTTGATTTGGTTTATAGATTTAATAATCCGAGACAATTGGTTTGGTTTGGTAATTGAAAAACTCGAACCAACTCGGCCTATGTATACCCCTAGTAACGGGTAGTGAAAAGTGTAGTGACAATTATATATGGGGTAAAATTGGTTAGTGACAGTTGGGGTAATGATGAGATGACACGTGGAACCAAAGACAGGTATAACGTGAGTCAGCAAATGACTGGCAGCAGACGCGAGTGTGTGGCCAGTGTTAGAAGGATCCCGAAGCTAGAGCAGCTGACAATAAAGATTTAAAGATTCAATATCATGTAGCATTTAATGAGCAGCCGTTACAAAGAATATCAACATTTAAGACCAACCGTTATGTAGCCATAAATGATAATTTTATTCTCATTCAAGAGGAGCTTAATTTGAGGATCTTGTCTCCCTAAATAGGGCTATAAATAGGAGGATTAACAACCATTGTAGGGACATGAAACATTCTTCACAGAAAAGCTATATTCTATTCTCTTATTACGCTCAACTGAAACACTTAAACATTGCATTTACTCTTGTCATAGGAAAGGCTAGGTCCTTAGTCAGGCATGTTATCTTCTTTAATTTCATTTGTTAATATTATTTTTGTTCTACTTTATTTATCATCCTTGGTTCATATCGATTCGCTTGTCTATAAACCATGCTATAAATTCAACTGTACTATTTTACAGGTAAACAGTTTGGCGCCCACCTTGGGAAATAGACAGCTATGTAATTGCTTTGATCCATTCGTTTGTTACTAACAAGTTTTGACTTTTTCCTTAGTAAGAATGAGACGTGGCATCTAACAATGTCAACAATGTTTATGATGTTGGAGCACACGATGAACGGGAAGATGTGTTCCAACATGATGATTCAGCCAATGAAACTTGCAACGAAGGGGATGAAGCAACCCCGATTCGCGAAGGACAATACCCTCAGCATGTGCGGGGTCTGACTCCTGATGATGCGGAGGATAAGCATGTTGTCGAAACAGTCAAAATCTTGAGAGAACAACAAAAGACGATTATGGATTACCTCTCGAGGCAAGATCGTGTGATGACAGAATTAAAGCGGGCATTATCGGCACTTCCAATAACGCTAATGGAAGGTCTTGGTTCCTCCCAGCGTTCCCCCAAATTAGATGGCTCAAAGAACAAATAACAACTCGTCGAGGGATGAAGTCGATTTCGACGAAACCGGAGGGATCGGTAGCGGATCTAGAAAAAATAACTTGAATGATCCTTTCAAAACCGAGCTCATGAGATTCATGAGATAAATGAATGAACGAATGGATCAGAACGCGAAGGTGTTACACGCTCGGATGGATCAGATCCTAGGTGCGCCACTAGTGTTAAAACGGCCATATTTGAGGAAGTATACACAGTTTTCGTTTAAACAAGCATGACACCCGAGTTGATCCCAAAGAGGTTTAAGATACCGGATATTCCGAAGTATGATGGGACGTCGGACCCACAGGATCACATCACGACCTACACCACGGTAATAAAAGAAAACAACTTGGCTCAGCACGAGATAGAGTCAGTTTTGTTGAAAAAGTTTGGCGAAAACCTCACGAAGGGTGCCCTGACATGGTATTCTCTGTTACCCGAGCATTCAATCGATTCTTTTGAAATACTCATAGATTCGTTCGTCAAAGCTCATTCTGGAGCAAGAAAGGTCAAGGCCAAACAAAATTTCTCAAGGAGAATTTGAGTTCTTGCAGGAATTCGCAATTCAGTTCCAAAAAGAAAAGATGCTGCTACCAGCGGTTTAAGAAGCAGAGGCATTCACGAAAGGTCTCAATCCGCTATGCTCTGATGCCTCCCAAAAATTAAAGGATAGCCTGCTCGAGTTTCAGGCAACCACATGGTTAGATGTCCACAATCTCTACAAGTCAAAGATAAGGATAGAAGACATTCAACTTGGCTCTTCGGTGTCCTTCAAGGGACAGGGTCAAAATAAAAATTAGGATAATTTTAAAAATGACTTCGACTCAAATCAGCGGTCCTCTAGGGGTCAGTTTCTGCTGTACGAGAGGACCGATGGGCATAACATTAAAGGATTCCATTTATCGGATAGGTTCGCTTCTGATAGAAGGACGGATCGTGGCCGGAATAACAGATTGTTGCAAGAGAAAGAGGTGCCAGGTTCTCAAGATCCTGCATATCCCAGGTTGTCAGATTACAACTTTAATATCAGCCTGGTAGAATTGGTGTCAGCAATGAGGAATATCAAAGAAGCACGATTTCCGAAATCAATCCATCGGATCCTAGCCAAAGGGATCCCAATCTATGGTGTGAATTCCACGGAACTCATAGCCATAGGGACTGCCAACATCTTCATAAAGAGGTGGCAACGCTATTGAAGAATGGTCACCTCAGAGAGTTTCTAAGCGACCGTGCCAAGAAAAACTATGGTAGAAGTTGAGACAATATGAAGCCCTCAAAGACAGTAGCAGGGTCACCTGGGATGACAAACAACATGAACTTCGGAAACGAGGTCAATGGGGTGACATTTTCAGCAGCAAAAAAGATTAAAATATCGGTGACTCATGGCATGAGAATCCTAGAAGCCGCAGAAGATGACATTACCTTCACGGAGGAAGATGCTGATGGGCTCCTTCTTTCGCACAATGATGCTTTGGTAATTTCTCTTAATATTTTAGATTTCAAAATTAAGCGTGTTTTGGTTGATCTAGGAAGTTCAGCCAACATCATACAATGGAGGGTTGTTGAACAAGCAAAGTTGACAGGGAATATCGTTCCCAGCGACAAAACTTATAGTTGGCTTCAACTTAACAAGCATGACTACTCGAGGAGAAATTTCGCTACCCACGCATGTTGAAGGAGTAACAAAGACCACCATATTCGAAGTGGTAGATGGCGACATGGGCTATAACGTGATCCTTGGAAGGCTGTGGATACACGAGATGAAGGTTTTGCCCTTGACCTATCATCAACTGTTGAAGTCCCAACACCAGAAGGGATCAAACAGATAAGAGAAGACCAACTGGCAGCAATGGAGATGAACGATGTAACCATTTCCAACAACAAGGACATAGAAACCAACAAATAGCAATTACAGGAACCAATGCCTTCTCCCATCCAAATCGAAGATGATATAAATAGGGAGTCATCAGAATTATATCAGGTACCAAGATCTTTTCAGGTACCAGAGGAGGCAGATGCGACCAAATCAACCACCGAAGAGCTCGAACAAGTCTCTTTGTTCGAGGAATTTTTGGAAAGGAAATTCTATTGAGGAACGGGGTTGAGTCCCCAACTCAGGTTAAAACTTATAGATTTCCTTAAAACTAATGTTGACTACTTTGCATGGTTGCATTCAAATATGAAAGGTATTCCATTTGGAGGTGGCGGTCCACAAACTAAGTCTTGATCCAAACTTTCCACCGGTAAGGCAAAATAAATGCCCTATAGTAGATGTTAGGAACATGTTTGTTAAGGAATAGGTAACCGGATTACTTAACATCAGTTCGATTCGAGAGGTAAAATACCCGAAATGGCTAGCTAACGTAGTAATAATGCCTAAAAAGAATAATAAATTAAGGATACGTGTAGACTATAAGGAGCTAAATAAGGCATGCCCTAAAGAGTCATTTCCATTGCCAAACATTGACCAAATGATTGATGCTACGTCCAGGCACGAGTTAATGTGTTTTCTTGATGCTTATTCTAGGTATAATCAAATTTGGATGGACCCATAAGATCAAGAGAAGATCACTTTCATCACAAACTTTTGCACATATAGCTATAATGTGATGCCTTTGGGGCTTAAAATTGCTGGAGCCACTTATCAGAGGCTCGTTAATAAGATGTTCGAAAAACAGATTAGTAAGATGGTGGAAGTCTATATTGACGACATGTTAGTTAAGTCTCTTAATACAAGTGATCACCTGGAACATCTCCAGGAGACGTTTGACATTCTGAGAAAGTACAACTTGAATCCCAATCCGGAGAAGTGTGCCTTCGAAGTTGGCTCCGGTAAATTCTTGGGGCTTCTGGTCTCACAAAGAGGGATCGAAGTGAACCCCGACAAAATCAAATCCATCGAGGATATCCCGGACCAGCTAACGAGTGTGAAAGAAGTACAGAGGTTAACCTTAGGTTGGCGGCCCTAAGCAGGTTCATCTCAAGGTCCCGGAAAAAGTGCCACCACTTCTTTTCACTTTTGAAAAAGAAGAACGACTTCGTGTGGACTCCGGAATACAAACAGGCACGGAAGGACCTAAAAAGGTACTTATCCATCCCTCCATTATCAAAACTGGGGGAAGGTAAGCAACTGTTAATTTATTTGGTGGAGCGGTCAGCACCGTCTTGGTTCGAGAAGAAGAAGGTATGCAATTTCCTATTTATTATGTCAGTAAGATACTATCAGGAGCAGAGACACAGTATCTGCACCTCAAAAAATTAGCCTTAGCTCTCGTTGTTGCCTCTCGGAAGCTTAGGCCTTATTTTCAATGTCATATAATAGTCGTTGGTGACAACCTTTCCCTTAAGGAATGTCCTTCAGAAGCTCGAGTTGTCGGGTCGGTTGGCTAAGTGGGCAGTCAAAGTTAGTGAATTCGGCATAGAAACAAGCCTATGACTGCAATCAAGTCGCATGTTTTGGCCAACTTTGTGGCCGATTTCAGTCCGAGATTAATGCCTTTGGCTGCTAAAGAAGCACTTCTAGTATCGGGAATGGTGTCGGGAGTTTAAACCTTGTTTACAGATAGAGCTTCCAACGTAAAAGGGTCCAGTTCGGAGTGGTTCTAATCACTCCTTCAGGTGATACCCCGAGACAGGCCATCAGAACTAAACCATTAACTAACAATGAAGCCGAGTACGAGGGTTTGGTTGCAGGACTCGATATAGCTCGGGGATTGGGTTCTGAGGAGATCGAGATAAAGTGTGACTCCCAGCTGGTGGTAAACCAAGTGCATGGAGTTTTGACACAAAGGAGGAGCGCATGTAACAATACTTGAACAAGGTTCAAGCATTACTTTCACGATTCAAAGAGTGGTCAATCATCCATATCCAGATGGAGGAAAACGTGGAGGCAGACGCATGGGCCAATTTGGGCTCATCCACAGAGATGAAAGGATCTGGTTCTGGTGCGGTCGTCCAATTGCTGCATTTGGTACTGGATGTAGACAGCTACTGTGAAGTTAATTCAACCAAATTAATTTGGGATTTGAGGAACGAGCTCATTGAATATCTCAGACATAGTAAATTACCCGAGGACCCAAAAGCGTCTTGGGTGCTATGGACCAAAGCAGCCCGTTAATGTTTTATTGATAGAAAGTTGTACAGGAGATTATTCCAAGGACCATTGGCTCCGTGTCTAGGGGCCTCGGAAGAAGACTACGTGATGAGGGAAGTCCATACGAAATCTACGAAAACCATCTAGTGCAAAATTGTTGGTTCTCAAGTTAGTCAGGACCGGCTACTATTGGCCCCAGATGGAACAGGACGCAAATGCATTCGTATAAAAATGCGACAAATAACAGTGTCATACACAATTAGTGCATCAACTAGCGGATTTGCTGCATTCGGTGGTGTCACCATAGACATTCATGAAATGGGGGACGGGCATAGTCGGTCCCTTACTACAAGGGCCCGGAAAGATAAGATTTCTTTTGATTTTAACTAATTATTTTACTAAATGGGTTGAGGCAGGTCAGTAACAAAATATCAGAGAACGTGAAGCGGTTGACTTCATATGAAACCACATAATCTATCGATTCCGAATACTAAAGGAGACTGCTTGTGACAATGGGCCACATTTTGTAGGTTCTAAAGTCACAAAGTTTTTGGAAGGATTAAAGATCAAATGAATTACGTCTTCTCCATACCACCCGAGTGCTAATGGACATGCGAAGTCAACCAACAATGTAATTATCCAAAGCCTTAAAAAGAAGTTAGAAGATGCTAACGGCAAGTGGTCGGATGAGCTACCGGGTGTTCTATAGGCTTATCGAACCACAACAAAGCCAAGCACGAGAGAGACCTCCTTTTCGCTCATGTATGGTTTGGAAGCTTTAATACCGGTAGAAGTGAGGGAACAACCCTGAGGTTTTCCCGAGCAAACGAAGATGCAAACAACGAAGCATTGCTGGCCAAACTAGATTCATTTGAAAAGCGCTGGGATCTGGCATACGTGAGGATGGTGACGCAAAAGCAAAGAATGGAAAGGTATTATAATCACAGGGCAAATCTCCAATATTTCAGGTAGGAGATTTGGTTCTAAGGGAAGTCACTTAGAGCACCCGAGAGGTCAACGTCGGGAAGCTAGGATCCACATGAAAATGACCTTACCTGGTTTCAGCTATAACCAATAAAGGTTCATACGAGTTGGAAAATCAAGAGTTAAATTGCCAAGCAATTGGAACGTGACTCACCTCAAAAAGTATTATTGCTGAAGATCCTTGCAGATATTGAAAGTATGTGACACACTCTTTTTCACTTTGACCAATTTTTGTCCCAATTAGATTTTTCTGGCAAGGTTTTTAACGAGGTAGCAATGTAAAGCATACTACGAAGGAAGGATCAACGGTAAAATAACCAAGAGCTTTGTGTGGATCAACTCATATGCCAATCAACCTATGAATAGTTAAATAATCTTTGGCCTGATAGCATAACTCAAGAGTCTCATCTGCCTCCAGTAATAGACTGTTTATCCATCCACAAGTTATTTTCATTAATGAGGAAGCAACACAAAAGCTTGCTATGAAAGGACTGTCACGTCGAATACAAGACCTCCAGTGTTCGAATTCTCATGCTTAGAATCCAAACACTGGGGGGGGGGGATAATACATGACAAAACACTAAAACCGTTACGAGAGAGGGACTGTTAGAATTGCGGTTGATGCCCTATAAAGACCGGGGACTACATGATCAGCCCCGTAGAAATAAGTTTTATACATTAGCCACATATATTGGCAGCTTTATTTACTTAAGCAAATAAATATTTATGTAAATTTACTTTCAAAGATAGAAGGAATAAATCAAAGTCCTTTTGTTTTTATCTTATTTCTTGTCCGAATGGTAGGTTAATTGAGTTAACAAAAACTTTAAATGCTTGTACCGGAATGGACATGAGATGTCCTCTTCAAGAGCAGCATAAATATAAGGGCCCTCTCCCATGAAACCCTCATAGTAAAGGGTAGATTCCGGAAGAGTTTATGCCCGGAAACAAAAGCTTTCGAATGCAGAAATATTCCCGAGGCTTTGCCAATTAAATAAAAGAGAACATTTTTTGTACAACACTTAGGCAAAAGTTTCTTTTATTAATTAAAGCGCCAAACACAGTGAGAGGTTTTTCCATAATTACAAAAGGTAAGAGAAAAAATTTATACATCAGTCTTTGCTACTAGAATTCGAACGGAGAGAAGGGTCTTCATTTTTCCTAGTGGAAGAAGGTTGTTCCGTCGCTGGTGTAAGGCCTTCATCTTTTTCGAGGCTATAAATTACAAGAGGAACTTGATTTGAGGGTCTTGTCTCCCTAAATAGGGATATAAATAGGAGGATTAACAACTATTGTAGGGATATGAAACATTCTGCACAAAAAAACTATAATCTATTCTCTTATTACGCTCAATTGAAACACTTAAAAATTGCATTTACTCGTCATCAGAAAGGCTAAGTTCTTAGTCAGGCTTGTTATCTTCTTTAATTTCATTCATTAATCTTATTTTCGTTCTAATTTATTTATCATCCTTGGATCAAATCGATTCGCTTGTGTATAAACCACACTATAAATTCAATTGTACTATTTTACGGGTAAACATTATAATCTTGTGGAGTTTGGTGCCATCAAAGTTATTAAGCAAGATATGAAGAGCAAACATACCTTTTATGAAATAAAGTGGGTGTTTCCAACAAGATCTGGCATGCTCCATTGGGTAGTGATACTTTGGGATGTTAATCTCATAGATGATTTTTGTTTGTGTGACCTTGTTTGAATTTCTTGCCTTTAACAGCTTGTTTGGATGGTTGTTATCTATTGTAGTATATCGTATTGTTACTTTAAATACAATATTTGTTTTGATTATTACTTAAATTTTATTGTATCGTATAGTTAAATTCATTGTTACATAACGACAAAAAGTGTCATTTTATGGAATGAAGGATTTGGTATGGTGGCGTCGTTAGCTTACTTTTTTCTCTCATCTTGCCCTTCCTTATTATTAAATAATTATATTTTATTTTTTACCCTGTTTTTTATATAATAATTCTACTATGTATCCTATTTTTTTTTTAGTAATATTGCAAGTTTATATTGTTGGTGTGTGACATCATGAAACGATGGAAAACGATACAATTTATCCAAACATTATATTCATCAAACAATACAATACAATACAGTACAATGCAATATGAAACATTACAAAACTACATGTAAGAACAATCTAAACAAGCTGTAATGGGGAACAAGAAGGGCAGGTAAAAAAAGGGTACCAGGCTGGGGTTGTTGCACCCTATTTTGCATTAGACAAAACAAGGTTCAACTTGTGGTTTCTCTGTTATTGATGAAAGAGAGTCGTCACCTAATATTTAAAAGTATACTAGGGTACCTATTTAATTACTATGTCGTGTTCCTTACAGCTCTGCAAACCGGTGAGATTATGGATAAGGGTTCTTGTTCTTCTAAGGGGAAGGTGTTAGGCACCTCTTAAATCTACTGAGCTAGCTCCATATGACTTAGAATAATTTTAAGGGATCAGTTATTTATACTATGCTTAATCACTATTAAAAGTATGGCTTACTATATATCTATAGGAGAGTATATAAAAGGTATGTGAGACTTAAGAGGAATGGTAATTTATAAAATAATCCCGAGACATGTTAAAAGAGTTCTGAAAGTAGTCTATATTTTGTAAAGCTTGTAGAATGAGGTTAAGTTATAAAAACAACTTATTCAAGGAATGGATGTTTATATAACTCCAAATGATGTTTGTAAGAAAGTGAACCTAAATGTACCTTGATTTCTAAAATCTGAAGAAGGGCGATCTTTTGAAAATCCATTTTTTGGCGATAGTACTTCTCCTTTTATAAAAGATCCGATTTACCTCTTGATAGTAAAGCTGGCGAGTCTTTTCTGATTTCCTTTTTGAAAACGGGGTCTCTATTTTGACTAAATTCTAGGCTTCATAAATCTTTTAAGAAAAAGGCAAGTGAGAGATGAGATCATAGAAATGAGAGGAGTAAATTATAGTTAGCAAAGTAAAAATTAATTACTAACTAATTCTTTTTAAATTCTATATTATTTAAAGCTTGCCTATGTTTCATATGCTATTAAAGCATGGAGATCAAGTACATGGTCTAATATATGAGTGCTGAATACATGGCAACAAAATATGATAAAGCGACAAGGTCGTAGGTAAAAATAATAAAGCAACAAACTAAACTAAAGAAGCAATAAATAATAGCAAAGGAATTGAGGGTAAAAGGACTGGACTCTGGTGATTGGGCCTCAAGAAGGCAGGCCCACCAATAGAGAGATACAACTTCAACTGACTCTGGACTCTGCAGAAAATGTGACAAGGCTGGGATTTCGGCCTGAGTTTCCTTAGGAACACAGCAGGCCCAAATGATGTACATACCCAAAAGAGAGAGAAAGTCATTAGACACACTCTATATATTCGACATATTCAACCATGTATGAAATATATATAAACAAACAACTGAAACAAGAAATTATCAATATTCAAATAGTATGGGAAATTACACTAATGTGGTGGTCATACATAGCAAATAATTATATTGAAAACCTTTCGTTGTCATTAAATACTAAACCCCTAAAGAACCAAATGTGTCAATGAGTTAATGGCTAAGGAGGAAGTTCTATTCAAGGTCGATGCCCCCTTTGAATCCCCCGACACTTCAAAGTTCCGAAGGGACTCAAGGCCCAGGGCAATGCTTGTGCCGAGGAGGGCACCCCAACCTAGAATACCTTTAACCACTAACAACATGTATTCCTTATAGGTTTAAGTTCCAATGAGGCTTTTTCAATGCAAACTAAATGCTATAGCATTATTTACCATAAAAACATACTTTCCCTCCTAATAGAATGGCATAAGATCACATTGATTACATTCGATACCCAAATAAAGAACACATATCAGGTAAGCCTAAAGGTCCCACTTTAGAACACGTATAGAAGAAAAAAACAGAAGCATCATATCATACTGTTACAGGGGCAAATCATTAAGGAAAAACACATTCAAAGAGAAAGTGGGGAATATAGAGTTCATATAGACAGCAACACCAGAGATGCAGATACTCATACCCTAGCAAACTAACTATAAAATGATTAGTTTGTTTTACAGAAATTATCAGAGACATGAGAAACAGGATCAAACTCTCAACATAACTATAGGTTCACATATTTGAACATGGAATCCCTCGGTGCTCAATAGTCATATCCCTAATAGTATTATCCTTAAACAGGCCATCATGTTCAACCGGTATCAACAAAGGACTTCTCACAAGATTTAAGGATCAAGTTCAGTTTCAAGTTAACAATAGGGAAAGGATTGAGTACAATTTAAGACAAGAACATGGGATCATAGAGTCAAACAGGGATACTTGCAATATTCAGTTAGATATGCATAGGCAGTGCAAGTGAGGTTGTGACTTTCATATGGACAGGGGAACTTTGCACATTAGAGGATCAATTAAACATGTCATAAAGAGGGGGAGTTACAGATAAAGGAAGTATTGTATCAAAATTTTAACTCAGACATATAGTCTAGCTTAGTATCTAAATATGAAGTAGCCATGCTTCAGCTTTTAAAAATTATGACTTGATTATAACAGAATAACTAAGTCCCTCTTTCATGGAAGATAATCTTAAAGATAACTATATGTAAGCTTCACAAAATCAATAGTAGTTTAAAGAGATTAAAGACAGGGAAGTACTACTCCAAGTAAGTTTTGAATTGAACATGTAACTGAAGGTTTTAACTAATCATGAGACGGCTAAGTTCAGCCTTACAACAATTACCAGTTGACTATAACCAAACATGACCATGACTTGTTCTATGAAGAGAAAGATAGCTTAATCTTTACAGAATACATACAGTAAAGGTTCATGAAAAGAAGACAGTTTAACTCAGACAAGATGGTTTCATGAAAATGCATCCAACAGTTAGGTGTATCCATGAGAATGCCTAGAAGTTACATTCAGAGTTAACAAATATAGGTATAGGGAAGAAAAGCATCTGATCACTTAGATATTCATGCTTAAGTTAAAGGATATGAACTTATGAACTTTCAGGTTCATCTTATTCAGGATTATCAAACAACTAACTCGATTATTAGACTAATAAAATACAGCGGAACAATATGTAAAGGCAAAGATCACTGCAGAATCATCAATGAAAGATTGTGAAGTTCAAGTAAGTATGAACAATCATTCAAGATACATTACAACTTAAACACGTAGACTATTGAAACTCAGAAACGAAAACTATCAGGAATCATATATAACTTGATCAATCATCAATTAAGACTCAAAAGGCATGACAAATGATCAGAAGCAGACAATATACTATTTATAAATAAAACATAAACATTCCCATAGAGATAACTAGCACATTTATAGTATTCAAAGGAGATGAGCAAAAGAAAGAAATGAGGAGTATACTGACCTTTTTGAGGACAACAGACCAAACGAGGATCTCTCTTAGTGCTTAAGACCCCAAAAGCTTCAAGCTTGAAGCAGCAATAGTACTTAGAAACAAAGAACATAATTCAGTAAGAAACCCTAGGTTTTGAAATGTCAGAATTACTTTTAGAGGATTGTGTAGATGTTTTTCTTTAGTGTTAGGTCGTGTGTTGTGGAGAACATTAAAGGTCCTCTTTTATAGTGCCATTTAAGGCTCTAGGGCTTCACATATTCAAAGCAATAGTGCAGAGTGACGCATGGTGGATGATGATAGCAAGATTGAGTAAAAATCAAAAAGAAAAAGAGAGGAAAACAGGGTCAATTTTACCCGAGCATGAGGGTCGACCATTGAAGGCTTTGGACCAGTGGTTAAAACCCTAATGTCCATAGGTCACTGAGTTTGAACTCTGGACATCGAATCCTCATAATATGTTCTAAGACGACTCCATGCATGCTCCGATTTGATGGAACATGAAGGAAAATCGGAGATTAAAAGTTACATTTTTGAGTTTAGGGTTCATAATTTGGGCGTTTTGAATTTTAGCGATGAAATAGGGAATAACCGGCTGGATTCACAGATTTCAGAAGGCAAAGAGTAGTTTCATGCTTCGATTTTGACTTTTGAGAGCAAATCGGATGACTTCTCTTTTGAGCTTAGGGTTTCAGATTTAGGGTCTTGGATTTGTGATTGAAAAAGGAAATTATAAGCAAGGTTCGTGGTGTAGCGGGGACAGTAGAGATGATTTACAGTATTTTCGAGTTACCTTGCACGAATTTGTGCAAGGTTTTTGAGAGTGATGGTTGATTGAGAGGAGAGAAAAGAGAGAGGAAAGGGAAATGAGGGCTGCTGAGTGGATGAGAAATGATTAGGGTTTCTGGGGGGATAGGGTTGGTCTTTAGAATTAAAGATGAGAGATGGAACGGGAGATGTTGAATCTATTGATCAACGACTCCGATTATTTGATAATTAAATTTTTTAGAAATGATTTAAGTGGGAAAATCAGGGGCCGTTGGATCAAAAGAATTTGGATGGTTGAGATTAGATCTCTCGGATTTAATTAAAAAGAAACGGAGACCAACTATGAGCCATTGATATGAGGAACGAACGACTCAGATCCGTTTGCGTGTGAGTAGTGAGGAAGGGTGACGTGGCGTATCCTGATTGGTGCAAATAAAGTGGCTTGGATTGCCAACAGGGAAAGAGATGCGTGTTTGGATTGGGTATATTTTCGGACTGGGCTTGAGTAATTGGACCAAAATAATTTAAGGAATGGCCACTTTGCCTTTGATTTGAGAATTGCAATTGCGGCCCTTTTATCTTTTAGCCCCTTTTGAATTTAATTTAAATAAACTTAACAATTTTTAATAAGTGAGGTAAAAAATTATAATTACCATATATACTACTAGTTACATAATTAACTATTTGTAAAACACTTTGTTTTTCTTAAATTGCAACACTAATTTTGAATTTCACATAATAATCTTATTAACTAGAAATTAAAGAGTAATTTATCAATTTAATTATAGATTCTATATGATGTATATATAAGAATTATTTTAATAATCTTAAAAATAGTAAATATATTTGTAGTTACATAATGTTAATACTATATGATTAATTTTAAAATTAACACTAGGTTAGTTTGTAAAAATGGATATCTGTTAGTAGAAAATATTTTTAAAATAATTATTGTAAATTATTAAGTATAAATAAATTAATTTAAAAAGGGAGCGTCAAAATTGACTGTCAACAGCGATTTAAAAGGAGAGGTGAACATTTTATAGGGTTAGGGGTGAATCTATTTACTTTATTAACGGTAAGAATATATTTGGACAGAAAGATAAGGGGTAAATACAAACTATTTGTCAAGGTACAGGAATAAATCTAGACCTTTTCCCATTAGATAATGGAATTGGGAGCGATGGAGGAATCTCGTTCTTTTGCGTTTGACCAAAAGACGATGCGAGTATTATGGAAATTTGAATCCTTTTTCATGTCCAAATGAATAAACGAGATGAGACCTACTTATGCAAATTAGTAAACATGGAACTTGGAAATCATCGCCATGCACAAGTATTAGTCTTCCAGTAGTCTAACATCCATTGCACACACTTTGAAAATGAGAACATAATATATTTAAAGAAATCAATTAAGAAAACAACATTCCAAAAGTCCTTTATCAAGATTTCCTTTTTCCTTGGATTGGCAACGGAACCATGACTCGGATCACAGCCTTGTTGGTACTTAAAACTGTCCCTGCAGCTTGTTTCAATTAAGAATAATGTTGTATGCTTGAGGCTCTGATCCTGCTGGTTTAATTTGCATTGAGAAGTGGCTTCAGTGCCCTGACCATAATTGACATGTTTGGCCGGAAATCTGCCTCATATTGAACACAAAGTTCTACAAGAGCAGCCACCTGAGAATAACCCGATAGTGGTTACCTTATGCCCAATAAAAATAAAAATAAATATTAGGCCTTGTTTGACAAGAATTGTTTTGAAAGAAAAAGAAAACCTTGGCAATTGCCTTTGGAGGGTAGTCATTATTTAGGTTGGGATCAACACACTCCTTCACTTTATCTTCACTTAATAGTGGAGTTGCCTGCAGAAGATTTGAGGATGAATGAGTGCATAAAGATAAGTCAATTAGCTAGGTAGGGATATATATATATATATAAGAACATACCCATGCAACAAGACTCTGTTGCCCTTTATAATCTACTACTGGCTTCCTTCCTGTCAACAGCTCCAATAGAATAACTCCAAAACTATAAACATCACTTTTCTGTGTTCTCTCTTCTGTCATGGCATACCTGCACCATACATGACAAGAATATATACCTCGAATTTCAGTATAAGCTAACTAGGAATGTTAGGGTAAGTTTTAACAATGCAAGGCTTACTCTGGACCATGGTAGCCAAAGTCCTCTGAAGATTCAGAGGTTGTCAAGTTGAAATCAGCAATCTTTGCTGTGAAATCATCAAAGAGTAGTACATTGCTAGATCTAACATCGTGATGAATAATTGGCGGTTCAACTTTTTCATGTAGATATTCGAGGCCACTAGCTACTCCACAAGCAATTTTAACTCTCTGATTCCAGGTAAGAAGTAGACCAGGCTTAGCACCTTGTACTCCCTTTCTACCTACATCCAAGAATCACAATTACTTATGATGTAATTGTACAAGGGTTATTCTGAATGAATTCATACCAAGATTGGAAAGTCTATTACCATGTAATACATCATGCAACGTGCCCATGGTTGCAAACTCATAAACCAAGATTCGATTGTTTGCTTCCACGCAATAACCCATTAGAGTCACAAAATGCTCATGCTTAAGTCTTGAAACCATTGCTAACTGCATATGTAAAAAAGGAAAATATCTTCTTAAATGGAGTAAATACTTACAACTCGTTACACGAAAAGGAGGAAAATATCAACCTGGTCTGCAAAGTCGGAATCTGGTTCTGGTGAAGAACTAGTATCCAATTTCTTTATTGCTACTTCTTGGCCATTGCTTAATTTAGCACCAAAAACGCAGCCATAAGATCCCTTTCCAATCAGAGCTTTCTCATCAAAGTTATCAGTCAGTACATTTAGCTCATCCAAGGACATCTCAATTGGTAAAACTTTCTGAGGAGCTCTACTTGGCTCTTCTCCTTCACTAGCTGCCCGATGTTGAAGACATAATTAAGCAAATAATGAGGTGTCTGTGGTCATAATCTTCCCCATTTCACCAATTAGTCAAATGTTTATGATTGAGCAAAATAAAGAGGTGTTTGTGGTTTATCTAATTAGAAGGCCTTATAAATTTCAATCTAATACATGTAAATAAACAGGAGAAGGACAGGTCAAACCTTGGTTGTTGAAGTAATGGAGTCTATCCTTGATGATAGTCTTAACTGCATTGATGAGGATGATAGAGACAATGGCACTGATGACAAGGAAGCCATAGTTGCCAAGATTTGATTCTGAAAAGGAAAACATTATTATTCTTTTCCAGTTTTGTTTTGGTGTTAATTTCTTGTTTATATAAGAAGCAGTGGCAAAGGTTTCAGTCAGTCAACACGGCAACTTTTGTTCTAAATAATTGTATGCAACAGCAAATTACAGGCGGCTAAGGAACGTTGAGTTATTCAAAAGTAAACTGGCATTGTACACTAGTTGTTTATTCAGAACAACCAGAGGATAAAACCAAACAGTGCTTACATGGGGCTGCAGTATTAGGCCATGTTGCTTTATTATTTATTAATTTTTTTAGGCTAGTTGCAACACACCTAATCTAATTAATTGGGTAAACGTTAAGCCCTTTAGCTATATTCTTATTTTATTTTATTTTATTTAAAAAATAAGTCTATTATTGTGCTCTGAATAGTTGACAGGGAACCCAACTACTATATTGATTTGAACCCTTCACATTGCACTTACTTAAATGGTGGTCTCTAGACAGTTAATTATTAAGTGTACTCAGGGAAGGACCTACGTTGAAGTTATCGGGTTCAATTAAAATCGCTTCGCAAAAAATAATACTAATTTATGTATATAAATTATATTGGAAAAAGACAATTTGCTGATATATATTTGCAAATGAATCCGCTTGACAAACATGAAGGCTATGGAGCGCTGGTCGAGCAGGTTCAAAAATTGCAGAAGGTTCCCAATTATCATATCACGTTCCTTTTTCATAAAATTATCCTGAGACTGTTATTCTTTCTCAAAAATTACTTTTCGTCCTTGTAAACTAAAGGGTTGACACCTGACCATTTATTTCATTAGTATTAGTTTATCAGGTTTCTTTTCTATACTAATAATGAGTTTTTTAGTTTAGTAGTAAAATCTAGAAGCAACCTGTGAAGTTTGATTTTTTTTTTTTTTTTTGAGTAAATAAATATTATAAGCCCACGTATGTGGATTACTAATTCGATAATAACACATACACACACTTATATATCCTAAGAAATTTATTTAGATCGCCGTACAACTTTCTTCCTTCTATTACACTTTGTTAGTTTTGTTTCCGTTTATAGTCTTTTATTTTGGTTACTTTATTAGTTTACTATTATTTGTATGTATAGAATTTGCTTTTGCTATTTCTGTAAGAAAATTATTAGATTTTTTAAAAAGTGTGTTAGAGTTTAATAAATTTAAAGAAAAAAATTTAAGAGTATATATTTGAAAATAAACTTTATCAAAATGTACTTGGTTTATTAAATTTAAATTTATAATCTATTATTTATAATTCTTTTTTCTTACACGATAACATCAATATCAATATCCTTTTGTCCAACTACTTAAAGAAGAAGGAAAAAAGTTTTAAAATGATGCATGGTATCGACTTTACTATGGCTTTACAACAGTTTTGACTCTGCTTATGAGAAATTCTGAGTCCGCCACTAAATATACTACATTTTTAACCTGTATAAATACTGGAATGAATTACTATACCTCATGGACAGTCGAATCAAAACAATAAACAAAAGGATAAGAAATTGAGAAAAAGAAATAGGATAAGAAACTGTGAAAGCATTGACTGTTTCAAATACTGAATGATATGAGACCGACAGGAAGTTTGAATAATCATCATGGAAAATAGAAACTTTTGTAATCCAGTCTGCAAAGGCTATCCATGATTCTGTTTACCCCCAAAATCGAATAACATTTAAATTTGTGTGATTTTAAGGATATGCGGATTAATTCGATATAAAACGATAAATTGAGCTAGAATGTACAAGTAAAGATACAATAATTTCAATCCATGCGAGGATGATGATTCCAGCCTTAGTGACTTTTTCACCCTCGATCCGGGCTCACAGTGAACATTATTGATGAACGAGAGAAAGAACTTGCAATAGCAATAAAAATAGTAGCATATTGCTTTGAAATGCGTGTTACAATGTGCCTAATGAATTATCAGAACCCCCTTTATATAGTAGGGGAATCCTACTTTAAGTACAACTCTATAAAAGATAAAAAATCTTCTGTTTTAACTGATTGTCGGTTCTTCATCGATACGTGTCGAGATCCATGCCATGATATTCGGCCAGTCGCGGATATTATGGCCTTCTGTTAGTCGTGCTAGATTGCCCGACAATATCCTCTGAAGTCTTTCAGGATTTGGATCGATCTCGAATCATGACCTGAATATTCTCAAAGGCAGACAACGTGCCCCTAGATTCTGACTCGATGAAACCTTTGCTTCGATTCTAATCTTTCGCAATCATATCTCGAGCTTGTTTTAATCTATTAGAGGCCGGAGTGTATCATGAGCTCGGTTTTTATGCCTATACAGATAGTCCCCTCGTTTCTCGGAGAGCAAGCTGATGAGAAACGACATAAACACCTTGATTCCTTCTTCAATATGCCGTGACATAAATGATAAAAAGCCCGAAATGTCCATCAGTCATGTCATAATGGCATTAAATGCACGTCAGCCGCCGGTTGGCTATTCCTGGAGGCGAAACGTCGTTGAGCCACTATAAATAACCCCTCTTTTGTTTATATTTTACTTTACATCAAACTGTCTACCCTCGCACCCTTAGGATTTCACTACTCTTTTTCACATTCTAGCATTTTTACCTCAGTTATTCGAGATTCCTTTGAAATTTTTACTCATCATCCGCTCAAGCCAACATATCTGAGCTTCCAGCTTTCAACCTTTCTCTATCTCCTTCAAGCTTTCCCCTGTAACAATGGCAAAAACCTCAAAATCTGTTCCCTAAAAGGTCGCTTCTACCTCCCAAATGACTGCCGAAACCAACAAAACCACTTCCGATGTGGTCGACCTCGGGAGATCCGCTACTAACGTGGTTACCGATGAACCGGCTCCTGAACCGCCCTTGAAAATGTTCATTCCCCGGGGTTGTTCGGTCGCTGACGACTTCAAGGTCGAGAAGCCTTCTTCGGTACAAGGTCGGTGTGAGGATGCCTCGAGATTCATTTGCTCAATCACCAAAGAGGACCTCCCCACAGTCCGAAAAGACTGCAACTGGGATGATAAGGACATCGTGGTCCCCGACTCTCAAGAGGCCATTACCACCCATGTCGAGAGATATCTAAGTGTTTGCACTTATCCCTTTACATTGGGCCCAGTGGACTCGGTCATCTTAGACTTTTGTAGGAGGTATAGCGTATGCCTCGGTCAAATTCACCCTTCATTGTGGAGGATCGTGATCCTCCTCCGATTTTTTGTGAATAAAATCGATTATTGCACCTTCACCATCGATCATCTGCTCCGTTTATGCAGTCCCTGAATCTTCCGAGGGAGGGGGAAGGGACTGATTAAGCTTGTACACCAGGCCAGCAAAGCCCCATTTTTAAGCATCGATGAGGACCGAGATCGAGACTGGCAGGGTAGTTTTGTCCATGTGAGGACCTCGGATTTGATCCCGGACGAATTCAGACCATTCCTCGAGAAGTAGAATGCATCACGTAAGTAAAACTTTCCCTCGAATGTTGATTGTGTTCATCTCTCTTTTTCTCATTGGTATTCATGGTGCTGTAGTTGTCGCTCGAGTTCCAAATGATATCCCTCGACTCAAGGAGTGGGTCAAAGGTATCGTCTCACAGATGCCCTACTCCGAGCGCTCCTGACGCAAACTCTCGAAGGGCCATTGGGAGGCCTGTTCCCATGGTAAGATTCCTTTCCCGAGTAGGTTGTGTTAGGCTTCTTCTCTTAGTATTACATTCTTATTATTTTTTCTTTACTTCTCTTTTGCAAGTTTGCCTAAGACTGTCGAGCTTAGGCCCCCGGTTGGGGACGAGGACTTACCTGCCGATTCTTTTGCTTTGGGTCAGCTCAAAGCCACGGCAGGGGAGAAGAAAAGGAAAAGGGCCCCGAGTTCCCCGAGCTCAAAGAAAAAGAAAACAAGGAGGCTGGTTCGTAAGTCGAAGGAAACCTCCAGCTCCCGAATGCTTGACTCGGTATCACTTCTTTGGCTCAAAGACGATCCCGAGGAGGATGAAATCTTTGTGGCCCACGAGCCGTCTATCCCCGAGGAACGGGTGGCAGCCGAGGGGGAAAAGACAGAAGCTAATCCCTTAGGTTTGCGAGGCTGATACCGAAGTGAGGGCCGAGAACTCTCGAGACGCCGGCTCTGTGCCGCCCAGCGTTATAGATATTTCAAGATTGTCTTCGTTCACAGAATCAATGTTCGATGAAGCCCCAACGACGAAGGAGCGATCCCAGAGGGGGTCCATGGAGCGGACGATCCCCTCCGAGGCTTTTTTGACGGTGTAGACTCATCCACCCTAGAGGATTTCACTGGATTGGATGACTTAGAGTTTCCAAGGAAAAGTCCACCCTCGGAGGTCGGCGGGTCGAGCTTGAGCCCGAGATTGATCAATCGGTTCCTCGCTTCGAGCACGGATCATGGTCGGAAGTGGTCTATCGTTCACGGCTCTAGAGGATGCCCGGATTCTTTCCGCCCCCATAGGGATAGCTAGTTACTTCCGGTGCTTGGTAATAAAAGAAGACAAGGCAAAAATTAATGAGGTAGATGCGACATGCCTGTTCAACGAAGCACAACAGGCGCTGAACCGAGTAAGGTGTTACCAAACTTTTAATTTTTCAACTTTAGTTCTTGATAATTCTAATATCTCTTCTCATTTTTGCAGGCCTCGGTGCTCCACCATGAAACCTTCCTCCGGTACCGGAATGAGCTGAGCCAACTTAAGGTCAAAGTCAAAGAGCTTGCCGAGAAGAGAGGCATGTATAAGCTTCTCAGTGAGCCACGTGAAGGAGAAGTCAAGAGCTTTCGAGCCGAGTTGGATGAAGCTCAGAAAGAACATGCCGACCTGGGGAACAGGTAAAAATCTTTGAAGTTAATGATGATAGTCTAGGCACGGCGTCTAACGGTCAGAATCTGCAGGTCCAGCAGAAGGTTGATCGGGTCGATCAGCTCCAGGTTGAAATGGATGAAGTCAAGGCCATGGTCGAAGAGTGGAAGGGAAAGATGGACCGATTGGCTTCAGAAAAGGAGAATGTCCGGGAGCAGCTGGCCTTGGCGGAGGCCCAACTTCGATCGATGAAGGAAAAAGTTGAAACCTGGTCCCAAAAAGTCGAAGACCTCCAGTCTCAACTGGGCTTGGCCGTTGCCGCACGGGATACTCTTGCCAAGGAGCTTGAAGCAGCCAAGTCAGCGGCGGAATTAACCAGGGCCGATGCTGAAGAGATGGTGGCCCAATATAAAGTTGATGCTGATGCAGCTCAGGAACGACTGAAGGCCATCGTCAAATATGTGAGGTCGCAGTCCGGGGGGAGGCTCTCGAGAAAATTCATGCCCGAGGATTCGATTTATCGGCCGAGATTAAAAATGTTAAGAGGCTTGAGGCGGAGGCCAAGAAGTTGGCATACCCCGAGGAAGAGAAAGATTCTGAGGGTTCGGGCGGATCCAAGGACGGGAAGACCCCGATGGTTCCGGTGAGGAGGTGGGCTCCGGCGAAGATCAGACTTCATAGGTGCATTGTAGATTTTTCTTCGCTTTTGTACTTTTATACTTTGTTGAGGTCGTTTGGCCTTTGTAAAAATTTATGTATATATACAAGGCTTTTTCCCTTCGACAAATTTCAAGCATGTTTCTTTTTGCTTTTTCCTTTACGATCGCAAAGATTTTGAATGCCTTAGCATGTAATAATTAGATCTTGTTCGAAGGTTCAAACAATGCTCGTTCTTGATATTATTTTGCTTATGACTCGTGGGGCTTGGTATGACTGGAAGATTTTCCCAAAATGTTTACTTAGAATTATAATTTTGCCGAGGGTAGCCTTTGAACTGGTTTAGAAATTTTGAATGCCTTATGTTTTGGTTATGGGTCTTGGACATCTCCGAGACATTCTAGGACAGCTGTAGCCTTTTAAGTTCGGGTGTTGCCCAATGGGCTTATTACCCCGAGCCATCCGGGCGTACCGGGGATAGTAGTCCACGAATGGGGATGGTCATAGCCTTTGAAGTTCGGGCACTTCTTAACAGGTTTTGTGTCCCCGGGCTTCGTAGCCTGAGCCGTCCTGGTTTGCCCATGACGGCAGTCCCTGAGCGGGGGTGATCTCTTGGATTCGGACAGAGATGGACCTTGGGCTCGATGTCATAAGGAACACAATACAGTAATTTTTAAGAGATAAAGTATGTATCTGTAAGGTAGAAACTTTTTTTATTTCTGTGCAACACACAAGATTGCAAATGTGTACAAGCTTCATGTTATGGCTTAAGTGGTCTATGTGGGCACGATTCATTTGACCGTTTGGCACTTATAACAAATCCTATCCACCAAGTCCAGACTTGTTTGAGCATGAAGTTTGTTTCCTTGCTAAAATTGTTACCCGAGGGTGATGGCCCTAGTATTCGAGGTCGATCTTAGAGCGGGCTTGGATACTGTTGATGTGAACCTTGACTCTGGTTCATAGTCGGTCTTCAATTCTAAAATAGCACGATCCACTATTGCCTCGTTAAAAACCTTGCCGGAAAACACATATGGGACAAAACCGGTTCAAGAAAAAAAGAGTACAACACGTGCGTTCAGGCCTAATAGTTGCATCATTCCTTGATCGTTACTTGCAATTGCTAGTCTAATCCGTAATATATTTAAAGAAAAGTAATGAATGGGGTCGTACCTTACCAGTAGTATCGTTTTAAGTGGGTTATATTCTAGTTGTTCGGTAGCCGCTCACCGTTCACCGTTTCGAGTTTGTACGATCCTTTGCCGGTGATCACAATAATTCCATATGGACCTTCCTAATTCGGTCCCAGCTTCCCTTCATTCGAGTTCCGAGTGCTCAGTGTCACCTTTCTTAACACCAAGTCCCTGACATTGAAGTGTCGAAGATTGGCTCTTTGATTGTAATATCTTTCGATCCATTGCTTTTGGGTGGCCAACCGGACAAGGGCGGCCTCGCGCCTTTCGTCTAACAGTTCCAGGTTCGTACTCATGGCCTCGTTGTTTGACTCTTCGATGGCATATCAGAACCTGGGACTCTATTCTCCTATTTTGATTGGTATAAGAGCTTCGGCACCATAGACCAATAAGAAGGGACGGATTTTGAGGTCGTACAATATGCCCATAGGACTTCGGGCAAGATTTCCTTCCATTTTCTTTTGGCGTTGGTCAACCTCTTTTTGTTTGGAGTACGGTTTTCTTCGTGGACTTTGCTTGCCCATCGCACCTTTCGTCTAACAGTTCCAGGTTCGTACTCATGGCCTCGTTGTTTGACTCTTCGGTCGCATATTGGAACCTGGGACTCGATTCTCCTACTTCGACCGGTATAAGAGCTTCAGCACCGTAGATCAACGAGAAGGGGGTGGCCCTATAATGGATTTTGAGGTCGTACAATATGCCCATAGGACTTCGGGCAAGATTTCCTTCCATTTCCTTTTAGCGTCAATCAACCTCTTTTTGAGGTTCTGGAGTATGGTTTTCTTCGTGGACTCTGCTTGCCCGTTTTCGCTAGAATGATAGGGTGTTGATAGGATCCTTTGATCTTATGGTCCTCGAAAAACTTGCTCACTTTGCTGTTGATGAACTGCTTCCCATTGTCGCACATGATCTCGACCAGAATTCTGAATCGGCATATTATGTGGTCCCATATGAAATCAATAACCTCCTTCTCCTTGAAATTCTCAAATGCCTGAGCTTCCATCCACTTAGAAAAATAATCAGTCACAAATAAAATAAATTAAGCCTTACCGGGTGCCCAAGGCAGGGGACCAATAATGTCCATTCCCCACTTCATGAACGGCCAGGGTGACAAGACCGAATACATCGGTTCCCCGGGCTGATGGATCATTAGAGCATGCCTCTGACATTCGTCACATTTTTGCACGAACTCCTTTGCGTACTTTTCCATGTAGATCAAGTAGTAGCCGGCTTTGATTATCTTCCGAACCAATGACTTGGGGCCCGAATGGTTCCCCCAGGTGCCCTCGTAGACTTCCCTCAAAACATACTCAGTGTCTCCCGGCCCCAGACATATGGCGAGTGGGCCATCGAATGCTCTCAGAATTGGGTGCCATCTTCGGACAAGCTAAACCGGGCCGCCTTCATACGTAGAGCTCTCAATTCTTTAGGATCCGAGGAAAGCTTTTCGGTTTTCAGGTAATCTATTTATTTGTTTCTCCAGTCCCAGGTTAAGCTTATTGAGTTTATCTCGGCATGGCCTTCCTCCACTACTGATTTCATGAGTTGTACGACCCTTCCCGAGTTGAATTCATCGTCGTCGACCGAAAATCCCAAGTTAGCAAGAGCATCGGCCTCTCTGTTTTGATCCTGAGGTACATGTTATAAAATCCATTCCCTGAACCGATGTAACATTACGTGTAGCTTATCCAGGTATCTTCGCATTTGTTCCTCTTTGACTTCAAACGTTCTATTGACGGTTCACCACGAGGAGGTAATCCCACTTAGCTTCGACCACCTCGGCCCCCAAGCTTTTAGCTAGTTCAAGACCTGCAATCATGGCCTCATACTCGGCATCCTTGTTAGTCAATTTTACAGTTCTAATAGATTGCCTAACTACATTACTCGTTGGTGGCTTCAACACGATGCCAAGTATGGACCACTTTGCATTCGAGGCACTTTCCGTAAAGAGGGTTCAGATTTCGGAAGAGGTCCCCAAGTTCAACAACAACTCCTTCTCGACCTCAGGAATTAGGGCCGGCGTGAAGTCGGTCACAAAGTCCGCCAAAATTTGAGATTTGATGGCAGTTTGGGGTCGATATTCGATATCGTACCCGCTGATCTCCATGGCCCATTTGGCCAATCGTTCTGATAGCTCGGGCTTATGCATTATGTTTCTTAATGGGTAAGTAGTCACAACACATATGGGATGGCATTGAAAATACAGTTTTAGCTTCCTAGAGGCGCTTAGCAAAGCGAGCGCCAATTTTTCTAGGTGATGATACCTAGTTTCTTCCTCGCCTGGAGTTCTGCTAACATAATAGATAGGAAATTGCGTACCTTGCTCTTCCCGGAGTAGCACTCTACTTACCACTACCTCGGATACCGCTAAGTACAGGTACAACTGTTCGTCTGCATTCGGAGTATGAAGCAAAGGTGGGCTCGAGAGGTACCACTTGAGTTCCTCCAAGGCTTGGTACTCCGGTGTCCATGAGAAGTTATTCTTCTTCTTCAACAATAGAACCGATGGCTCTTGTCGGAGGACCTCGAGATGAATCGACCCAAAGCGGTTATGCGCCCGGTTAACCTTTCAACGGCCTTGACATTGTCCACAACAGTGATGTCCTTGATAGCCTTGATCTTATCGAGATTAATCTCGATTCCTCGGTTGGACACCATGAATTCGAGGAATTACCCAGATCCGACTCCGAATGCGCATTTCTCTTGGTTCAGCTTCATATTGTATTTCTTCATTATATTGAAGGCTTTCTGCAAATGTTTCAAATGGTTTTCTGCTTGCAGGGACTTAACCAACATATCATCAATGTAAACCTCCATTAATTTTCCTATTTGCTCTTTGAACATCTGATTTACTAGGCGTTGGTAAGTGCACCGATATTTTTTAGTCTGAATGGCATTACGTTATAGTAGTAGGTACTGTATTTAGTGATGAAGGACGTTTTTTTCCTGGTCGTCCAGGTTTATCCGAATTTGGTTGTACCCGGAGTCGTCATCAAGAAAACTGAAGATCTCGTGGCCGGCCGTGGCATCGATCATCCGATCGATGTTTGGCAGAGGGAAAGAGTCCTTGGGGCATGCCTTGTTTATGTCTTTATAGTCTACACACATTCTTAATTTATTCCCCTTTTTAGGGGCTACTACTACGTTTGCTAACCAATCCGGGTACTTAACCTCCCGGATGGACCCTATTTTAAGGAGTTTAGATACCTCGTCCTTGATGAATGCATGCTTTAACTGAGGCCTCATTTTCTGCTTGACTGGATGGAACTTCGGATCCAGGCTTAGCTAGTGAGTAGTTATCTCCGGCGGAATCCATGTCATATCGAGGTGGGACCAAGAGAAACAATTTATGTTAGCAATAAGGAATTAAAAAAAAAAAATTCCTGAGCTCGGGACTTAGCCCCGTGCCTAGGTGTACCTTATGATCAGGTAGGTGTTCGATCAATATGATCCAGTTCTTCGACTGTTGATTTGGGGGCGTCGGAATCATCGGGGACTATGAAAGACCTAGGAACTCCGTAGTTGTCGTCCTCATCCGTCCCCTGCTTCTCCAGTTCGATCGAAGCAAAGATCGGTAATTGATATTTGGTTTCATCTCTGGCCACCGGACCTAGACCCTTTGATGTCGAAAGTGCGGATACCGGGATCACCTCGTCGACCGCGAACATCTCCTTTGCTGCCGGTTGTTCTCCGTAAACTGTTTTAACCCCCCCCCCCGGCGTCGAGAATTTCAGCACCTGGTGCAACGTTGAGGGTATTGCCCTCATGTTGTGAATCCATGATCTCCCGAACAGAGCATTGTACCTCATGTCTCCTTTGATCACGCAGAACTTTGTTTCCTGAATGGTTCCGACGGTATTCACCGGTAGTGTTATCTCCCCTTTAGTGGTCTCACATCCCATGTTGAATCCGTGTAGAACCCTGACTGCAGGCACGATTTGGTCTTGTAGACCTAATTGTTCCATGACCCTTGATCTAATGACATTAGCTGAGCTACCTGGATCAATTAACACACGCTTAACTCGAGATTTATTTATGAGTACAGGTATTACCAGTGCATTGTTATAGGGTTGTACGATGCCTTCAGTGTCCTCGTCGTTGAAAGACAAGGTTCCTTCTGGTACGTAATCTCGAGTCCGTTTTTCCCACGTGATGGACACTTTGGTGCGCTTTAACATCGGCCCCTGGGGAACGTCGACTCCACCGATGAACATGTTAATGACGTGCTGAGGCTCCTCCTGCTCGATGTGCTTACTAGAATCTATTCCTGAAATGGTTTTTGGCTCGATCGCTCAGGAACTCCCATAGATGTCCGTTGTTGAATAACCGGGCTACTTCCTCTCTCAATTGTCGGCAATCCTCTGTTCTGTGGTCATGAGTGCCATGATATTTACATAGCAAGTTGGGATCCCTTTGGGCTGGATCGGACTGTATAGGTCGAGGCTACTTGGTGTCTTTGCTGCGTCCAATGGCAGACACGATAGCATTAGCATCTACGTTGAAGTTTTACTCCGATAACCTCGGAGCTTCCTTAGGCCCGATGGGTCTGTCGAAATCATTTTTGTTCATGAGTCCCCGATTATTTTGACCTCGATCGCTTCTCCTTTCACTTCTCACAGGGTTTCGTCCAGACCCGTTACCCCTACGATAATCGTTTTACGGTTGATACTGATCTCTACTTGACCTTGATTCATGATCAGTGTCTCGTTTAGATCCATCACTAGCTCGGACGGGATAAATAGACCCGGAAGGGGTCCCAAGCTGATCATCTTCGACCCTAATTTTTGATTGGTATCGGTTATGCACATCGGCCTAAGTTACAAAAGCATCTTCAAGCATAGCAAATGAGTTAATATAATTGGGGGGCAAGTTGTGATACCACATCATAGCTCCTTTTGAAAAGGTCTCTCTGAACGTTTTCTGCAGGACAGATTTGATCTCATCATCTTCTAAGTCGTTTCCCTTGATGGTGCACGTGTACGAGGTCACATGTTCATTTGGATCAGTTGTTCCGTTGTACTTAGGAATTTCAGTCATGCGGAACTTCTTCTGGATCGGCTTTGGAGCTGCGCTCGGAGGAAAAGGTTTTTGAACAAACTTTTTGGAGTCTAACTAAGCCTTTCAATATCGGTGGTGCTCCAGGGATTTGGTCGACCCTGGAGTTGTAGCTCTCCACCTTCTTATTATTGGCTTCGATCTTCTTTTCTCCCGTTTTTACCTGTTTTGTCAATTCCTCGAGCATCGTTATTATCTCAGGGTTGGTCTGGGGTTCAGCTTCATTTGGCCTATCTGCGACTGGTTCATTTATGCGAGTGTTTTCCGGGACGGTTCGGGCTCAACTCTACTGAGAGCACGACTTTGTTCTACAATTGGGCTATCGCTGCCTACTGAGCCTGCAGCATTTCGAAGATCACCGATAAATTGATCCCATCTTCTTCATTGTCACGAGTATTTTGGGTTACCGATCGGACTCCCCCGCGGAAGTTGTTCTCAGGATCGGTAGGCAAATTCGTGTTAATGGTCACATGTGAGTTGGCGTTGATCGGTCCGTGACCGGAATTCTGTTAGGATCGACAGGGGGCACCTCGTTATGGGGCGCCGTATTATTGTTCTCGCCATGGTGGCCAGACTCAGCATCCGTGTTTAGAGGGGCAGATTGAGAGTTTGACATTTGAAACTTTGACCTAAAATCAAAGTCACTTCAAAGAACAAGTGTGAAGTAGGGTGTGTTATGGAAATTTATATCAAATTGCCACTATTATCCTTAGCCCCACGGTGGGCGCCAAACTGTTTACCTCAAAATTAGATAATAATTAAATTTGTGAGTGCTTTTAAGGATATGCAGATTAATTCGATACAAAATGATAAATTGAGTTAGAATAGACAAGTAAAGATACAGTAAATTCAAACTATGCGAGAAGGATGATTCCAGCCTTAGTGACTTTTTCACCCTCGATCCGAGCTCACAGTGAACAATATTGATGAACGAAAGAAAGAACTTGCAATAGCAGTGAAAATAGTAGTATATTGCTTTGGAATGCGTGTTAAAATGTGCCTAATGAATTATCACCCCCCCCCCCAAACCCTTTATATAGCAGCGAAATCCTACTCTATGTACAACTCTATACAAGGTAAAAAATCTTTTGTTTTACTGATTGTCGATTCTTCATCGATACGTGCCGAGATCCGCCGTGATATTCGGCCGGTCGCGGATATTACAACCTTCTGTTGGTCGTGCTCGATTGCCCGATAATGTCCTCCGAAGTCTTTCAGGATTTGGATCGATCTCGAATCATGACCCCGATATTCTCGAAGGCAGATAACGTGCTCCTGGATTCTGACTCGATGAGACCTTTGCTTCGATTTCAATCCTTCGCAATCATATCTCGAGCTCGTTTTACCCTATTGAAGGCCGGAGTGTATCATGAGCGTGATTTTTACCCTTATACAGGTTCAAAGAAAGAGTGTGGTGGGTGAGAAATTTTATGGGTAGATATGACTGCTATACTTATTAGAATAACAAAGTGTCACTACTATCTGAGCTATTCATCTTCTTGGAGTAGCAAAATGTTAAACTTGGTGAATATGTCTGTAAAACAAACCAAGTCACTCAGACCCAACTTGTATGTTGTTGTTTTACTAACTAGGCAAAAACGGTTTCGTATAGCTACTTCCGACCTATGTTGTTTGAACTTTTCAAAAATATTATTGGATGTATGTCGTCGGATCCTTAAAAAGTAATATATTTTATAAGAATTCAATACGAATACGACAACATACTTGAAAAATCGGAGCAACATAGCTTTAGCTAAAAGAATTAACTGTTTCATTGTTAAGCTCCAGTAGGACTATAACTATATGTAAATCCGTTGAACCGTTACCCGTCCGTCATGCACCAGCGGCACCTATCATACCTAACATCATCAGGAAAAAGAAAAAAAAACAAGTCGTGCTTTAGTTGAACAACTCAATAGAATAGGTGGTTTGAAGCAAAACCCCAATAAAACAATATCTTCAATAAGTTTTATTCATCCTTCCATTTCAATTTATGTATCTTAATTTGACTATGCACGAAATTTAAGAAAGTTAAAAAACTTCGTGGTGTTAAACTAAAAATGTGTATAATGTATTAAAATGTCCTTGAATCAAATGGAGAAGCTAGGAATTTCCTCAAGGGAGTTCAAACCTGAAAAAAGTGAAACAAATTCTCTAGAAATGAGTGTTCAATATATGTTATATACCTCTAAAACATAATATTTTACCTATATACGCAGTTGAATCTTGTGGTATTTAATATGTCATGTGAAAAGTTAAAGTTGAAGACTTACTAAATTTAGAAAGAGATTTCTTTTGAAACAGACTAAACAGGAAGGTAAAACACATCAATTGAAATGGAGGGAGTAACTTAATTAAGTTTGAAAAACTTTGTTTAGCTGAGCTTCAACTCACCAGCACATCTATTGCCCTTCAAAATAACAATCGCGTGAGAATTTCTGTTTACAAGGAAACAATATATTAACACACATCAAACTTATACACATTGAGCATTGCATATCACACCTTTTAACAAACTAGGATCTAAATGTAATGGAGACTGACGACAAGGAGTTGCCTACCATGAGGAGGAGGAAGGAGAGTATACGCTATTCCACGATCCCGCCATAATTATAATCATAAGTTTTAATTCAGGATATTCCCACTTATAGTATAATATGATATGATTCATCCTTCCTAATTATAACAAAGTTACACTATCTCTTACTGCATTCATACTACCAAATACTTTTGTTGAACTCCTCTTTGAGGATTAGAAGCTAAAAATCTACAGCTTTCTATGTAGCAAAACTTAGCCGAGCAAGCTATTCCAATGTTGTTTAAGAATCTCATATGCCTTGAAGCAAGGGACTGCCTGCAGCACAGTATGCCCGTTTAAAGAGTCCTCTATTACAATACCCAGCCTCACCAATGTACTTATAGCTTTGTCTACAGGCATTTCAACCTGCACATAATGCAACATTGTCAAGATGAATAGCTATAGCTGCAAATTAATTCAATCACCAAGTTACCTTTTCGTCCAACAGATCATAAATAAACTTCTCACATCTGGCTCCAACATTTCCAGCATAACTTCCCTGCATTCAAATGATTTTTGACAGGATCTCAGATGGTTAAGTTCTACAGAAGTTCGTAGCAATCAAGAAATCTTTACCTAAGTAGAAAGACAAACTTGTCCATTTTCAAATTCGTGGATAAAAGGACAATGAATGCTCCATCAATGGCAATGAGATATCTCAAAGGCATAACAGAGATTCATGACGAAGTAATAGATCTATTAGAAAAGCTGACAAGTTGAAAGAATTTCCTCATTGTTAAAGTGCATGACAACCCTCTCCCCTGCAAGAATCCGTCTACATCAAAGTAATGGGACTCCTACCAGATGCTTTATCATTTTTCTACGTGTAAACAAAAACTATATCTACTAACTTTCTTCATAACCTTCAAAAGAAAATGAAGAAGAAAAACATGCCTTTCCACTAAAATAACTTTTCGCAACTAAACTCCAAACCAACCACCATCGTCTATCACCATGTTCTCGCAACAGTTTATTCATGAACAGCTAAATGATCATGTAGGTAGAAAAGAAGAAGATCAATCGAACAAAGTGCAATACTTCCATTTGCACACAGTGGTGTTCCGTCAAAATCCTTATGGTTCTTTCATTTAAAGGGAGTGATGGAATCCAGAAATTGAATTAGGTATTAAGAGATTGACATCACAAGAATGAAGAACTAAAGCGAGAAAAACCAGAGAGCACCTCTAAGATATGTGCATAATCCAAGAAGTGATATGGGCACTTGAAACCCCCATATTTGTGCAGCATTTCTTAATTGATTTGATTCCTTTAGGACTGGCAACTCCGCGGGGACTATAGATCCAATTCAAGCCCCAAATAAGAATAGGAAGACGACTTCACTAGACTTTAAGATTTCATGAATATTAGATTAATCCCTGCTTAACTCTCTTAACTCACTAGCACCCAAATTTCCAAGACTTTGTTGCCGAGTCACCTCCATCGAGATTTATGAAAGAAACTTCACACATTTGGTTCATTGGAAAGGGAAATATCAAACAGATTAAGTTTTCGCTGCATTGAAGAGAATAGTCGGGAATGTAAATGGAAGGTGCAGACGGAAGTGGGTCTATTTGTTTTCTGTTGATAGTGCAATTTAATGGCGATTTCAGAGATTTTAGTTACATTTCAGATGAAAACAGTTAGGAGTGGATGATATCTGTTAGTTTTGTAGATATGTATATAATAGAGTATATATATATATATTAGTCTTGTCCCACATCGGTAGTAGAGTAGTATATGCTTTGTAAAATATAGTTATAAATAAGGGCTTCTTGTATTGAATAAGAATATCAATAATATATTCTCTTTTTCCCGTGCTTTCTCACATGGTATCAGAGCAATAGTGAGAGTCTTATCGCTGTGCATAAATTCCAGCGACTCCGGGAAGAGAATCAGTCACCGGAATTCTTTTTCCGGCGACCTATTTGAGGGTTATTTGCGTCTGCCTAGTTTCTGTCAGTGGTGTGCAAAATCCAACACCACCACAGGGGTCGTCAGTGTCCGGCGACCAAACCCCAGTGAAGACCTCCGGCAGACGTTGTCTCACGCGCTCCCACGCGCCGACGCGTGAGGCTGTTTCCGGCCAGTTTTTGAAGAAGCTCCTTCAGGGCAGTGGGGTCGCCTGGTAATTCCGACCCTACCCCTGCTGTTTTCGTTTTATTTCAACCACGTTGAGTTTTCTCCGGTAGCTACAGTACTTTCCGGCAGCTACAGTACCCATCCAGCAGCTACAGTGATATTCCAGTAGCTCCAGTGGTCCTTTATACTCGGATTTCAATGTGTTCAACTTGTTTCCTCTCTTATTTGCAACAATGTCTCTCGGATATGATATTTTTGGGCCTAAAAACATGCGTTTGGAAGATCTAGACCCAAATGTTCTTATTGTCACAAACTTGGACACACTCGTGAGATGTGCTATTCCTTGCATGGTCGTCCATCTAAAAATGCTCACATTGCTCAGACCGAGCCTACAGGTAACCAGGGAGTTTTGTTATCTAAAGAAGAATATAATGAGCTCCTCCAGTATCGCGCAAGTAAGCAAACATCTCCACAAGTAGCCTCAATTGCTCAGACTAATACTTCAGTTGCTGGTAATTCTTTTGCGTGTGTTTCCCAGTCTTCTACTCTTGGTCCATGGGTCATGGACTCAGGCGCCTCTGATCACATTTCTGGTAATATGTCCCTTTTATCAAATATTGAACATTCACAGTCTCTTCCCACTATTACTTTAGCCAATGGCTGTCAAACTAAGGCCAAAGGAGTTGGACAAGCTCATCCCTTGCCTTCTATCACCCTAGATTCCGTTCTTTATGTTCCTGGCTGTCCATTTAGTCTTGCA